>JAHWFP010228294.1:0-36574 GCA_023313725.1 Lithobius niger
AAAAAAAAGGGAAGGCTATATAAGAATTGCTTATCGCACCATTATTTAAACCATAAAAATATGTAATTATATATTTTTTGAATAGATAAGTAAACAATGAAAATAATTGCGTAAGTTTTTTTTTCTGGAGGGAGGGGAGGAGTGCTCATCAGGCTACCTATGGGGGAGCTATACCACTGCGGCTATCAAAATCTGGACCAATTTTTTTTTAATTTCTCAGCTGTGAAGTATTAACTGTTGCCTAAGACTACACCAGATTGAAAATGTTAGGGACCGTATTTATTTCCGGCGGCGGACGAAATTGGGGAGGGGTTCATGGACTTTTTGACCTTCTCGAGGAGGGGCGGGGGAAAGCACACATTTTGTAGGTCCGCCAGGGCGAGGGGAGCGGGTACCTAATAAACACTGCCTAAATTGAAAGAAAAGGTAATTTTTGGATCTAAAAAATAACACTTTCAGCAATCGAAATGACTTTAAAAGTGTCCCAGACGATACCTCCCCCCAATCAAGCGAGTGTTCACGAGGGTTTGAACCTGTCAGTACTGCCTAGTGCCTAGTGTACTGCCTAGTGTTTTTTTTTCAATAAACCTTCTAGAAAAGCCTTGTCTCTTGTTCCTTGGCATTAGGGGTATGGGCTTACCAGCAAACAGTACATTCAACATACTTATTGCATGAAACTCGACACAAGATGGGTGTAAGGAACATCGGTGTTTTAAAGAACAGGTTTAACTCAATCTTGTCCTTTCGTTAAAAACGGGGTACTTTTTTTTAGAACTAGTGGAAACTTAATGGTGCGAAATACTCCTTATTTAATTGGCCACAGGAAATCAGCTGTAGACAGATAGTCTCAAAGGGCATCGAAAAGCGTATTTGGACGTTGAGTTGGGGGGGGGGGAATTTTCTGGAGGATTTGAAGGGGAGGGGTGTGACCACCAAATTTCATCGAAAATTAGGGGGTCACTTTGTCCCCCCCCCCCCCCCCCCAAGAGAGTTGTGTAAACTGTTTGTTACCTTGAAAATATTCCTTGGTCATATTCTTACATGGTTTAACAACATGTGACAGTCGACGGCAACGCAACACCGTTGCGCAACTTCTCGGTATCCGAACACGAAATATGTTTAATGTCATTCGACATAAAGGCAGCAGCGACGACGCGTAAAAAAGTCCCTTGAGGGTATGGATATCTTTATTGTTACACCATTTGTGTAATTTAACGATGATAATTTGCCACGTCACTGCCAAGTTCATTACCACATGGTTCTGTAGGGTAAACAAGCTGGCTGCCATAAGGCGCCTGCCAGCCCTGTTTATAGATTTTTTAAAGCCAGCTTGAAAATAACTGTCTCTTATTTTTAGCCTAGGCCAGGGCCGTTGACACCTCGCCAGACAAGCGCGCCATCGGGCGGAAGCGACCGCAAACCCGCCACTGTTTGCAACGGAAATCCTCGTTAGGCCTAATGGGATCCTTTTTGGCGGGTTTTACCTAGTTTTTAAGGCTTAAATCTACGTCGACTATGCCGTTTTATCAAACGAACTGATCAGACGACTGGTTTTTAATAAAAAGAATTAGGTGCTATTTCTTAAACGCGGCTCTTAATGGCGTTATTGAGGGCGGGAGAGCAAAGCAGACAGGGATCCAGTCTGATTATCGATCCGAGAGCCTAGTTCACGGTCAGGGGCAACCGAGAGAGAGGAGCGGATCTATGGTTGTAGCACGACAGCGGAAATTCACTGCCAGACTAACAATACCAATAAAGTCGTTAAGTGTCAGCGAACTCCAAGCTCAACATCCTATAGACTATTAGATTAAGCAACCCACTGGTAGTCTGCACCAAGCTGTGTAAGCTACCAAGTAATACAACATTGCCTTTGCATACATCATAAACTACACCCAGCTGCAGATAACCTTAGAATCTTTGCTCTCTGATCAATGAACCGATTACAAACAAGCCCGCTATTGTACATCTGCCTATGTTGTAATACGTCAAAATGCAACAGACAGAGTATACAACGTGATAACCAAGCCACTCCATTTGCATTGTGATGGCGCTGAATAGCGTTTCCATCACAGTGAGAAGCATTTTTCAGATTTGGAAATCCTAAGAAGCATTCCCTATAAGAAGTGCATGCTAGTATCCCTTCTGCAATCGGATAGTGGAAGATAACCAGGGGCGACGTCTATAATATACATTGGGAATAAAATAGCCTACTTTTGATTTTCTGTATGCTGAGTTTAACTAAGAGGCTTTATTCGTTCGTATGTTCTATGGTACGTGTTTAACATATGTATGTATGTACGTACGTACATAGGACAGGCAATTCCCATTATTCAATATGAACAGCAAGTACACACCACGAGAACTATCAACTTAAAAAGCTTAAAAGCTATTTCTTAATTATTTTACTGGTGCAAGTAGTTTTAACTATATTTAATTTTGTGATCTGATATGTTACTATTGAGTATACCAGAAATTGAAAAGCTCATGTGTTGCATCCCTTGTGAAATAGAAAATCCGCCACAGCCATGACATATTTGTTTTCCACGAGAGACAATACACCTACACTGGCATAACGATAGCTGTTCATCGTTTTACGTATATGTATAACCTGAGCTCCAGAGTACACAAGTGTCGGCAAAAAGTTAGCCCTACGCGCACTGCAAGCTTTGTGGTTGGGGGGAAGAGGGGCAGAGAACCCCCGAGCAAGGAGAGCAAAACCCGCTCAGTGGTCACGTGCTCGTCTCCAAACCAAATGAGCTATGCTTCAAATTCCGCGACTGACCTACAAAAGTTCCATGTTGGTTCCGGTCTCGAGAGCAGAATTCAAACGTCAACAACTACACCAACTAACTGCACTGCTGTTAAATGCGTTAATTGATAGTTATTAAATAAATAACATTCGGCTGTTGTTTCGTTTTCTTCTGATTAAAGTTATTTACTCTAAACGTATTTCTTGTTTACTTTTTTTTTTGCTATTGAACGCGTCAGTTTTGAGGCACCCTGTACAAATTGAGCCCCCAAAAAAAACGATTGGCGGTTTGGCAGTAAAATTGAACAAGAGTGAAGCTTCACTTGACATGCCAGATAAATACATTAATAATCGCTATAACTATAATAAACAAAACGGAGAGCCAAATGGGGCGGATGAAAATATTTACGTTGCCTTTTGGACTTAAATTTCGGACTGCCTGAGTGGGGAATTGAACCAACGACCTTTGAAACCAAACGTCAAAGTCTTATCGCTAAGCCATCCACGGTGAAAACGGAAGTGTATGTTTTATACGTATATGTGGGCGTGTTAAATGTTGCCTTTGGATGTTTCCTTTTGGGCCGCGTCATATGGCTTAGCGGTTTCAAACGTCGTGGGTTCATTCCCCACTCAGGCAGTATGACATTTAAGTCCAAAAGGCACTGTAAATAGTTTTGCAACCGCACTTATTTAATCACTATAAGAATCCCTAACAGTGACACACTTTAGCTATTAATAATCACTATTGATAATACGCTTTAGCTACGTAGGACGAACAATGTGCACTTTTCACTTGGCATGTGTCACACTATCGTGCATCTTAACAACACTAGTGTAACGCTACTGAAGAAACTGGTTGTAATCACTTATCTAGTCTAATGGTTGACTTACGACGCTGCCATTTATGAAAATGTTAAGTATATAACGAAGCTTGCGACACGTTAAAGGTTGGACTTACAAAATGACCGGATTTTGCTGGTATTAAATATGTTAAAGAATCCACTTCCTATAAGATATTTAGTCCATAGTGGTAAACGCAACAGAGATGACGGAAGACTGAAGATTTTCAAGATTTTATAGACTTGTATAAATTGTATAGACTTGCATTTGGAAAGATGCCAAATGACAGGATACGGTAATCTTCCAGAATTCGTTGGTTTAAATCTCAGTCGCGTCATCCCATTGAAATACATATCCATAACTGAAGTACATGTGCGTACTGATAGCCACTACTACCAATAACTGGAAAGGGGACACTGGCAAAGTCTCTGCTGGATCTGCAGCCCAGGTATAGCATGGCAGACTCCCAGTTCCTTCAGCGGCTTTGGGTTTTATTCTGGACATTACCAATCCGTAGCCATTTTTAGGGAACGATTTCCGATGTTGTGCTCTTGTTTATTTACTGTTACGTAGTCAAAAATTAGGAAAAGGTAAAATGCAGTGTTGTGATGGAGTGCATCGCTGGAAAAGAGGATTTGGCCTGTATAGGCTGCCTTTCAACAAATATACTAGAACGATTAACATCTTGTTTGTCTGTTAATTAAAGCATGGACTTGTACAGTATCACGCTATAGACAAGGTACAAGGAAGGTGCAAGGAAGCAGGCCAATTTCATTCATGCCAATCTTTTCAATGGTGAGCGAATCCATAATCTCAAAAAGGTAACAGGAGTACCCGGAGGTTAGAAGACCCATTTACACTTGTAATATGAAGAATCCACACATTGTCAAGCTGTTAATGCGAATCAGTACAGAGAGTATACCAACTCACGTCATTAGTTGCTCATACAAAACACGAAAACAACATCAAGGTACAGTACCGTAACGTCTTGGCATCCATGGCTAGCGAGCAGCATGTGTGCGTCGGAAATCTTGCACGTGCGTAGTGGTTTTGCAATGTATAGTAACCTTATTCCCACGGCCAAATAGCTGGACCGTCCAACAGTAAGACCGGCAAGACTGGTGTTGGTTCCCTTTAGCACGAGACCGGAATGTCTGGCCACCGGAACCGGTCTGTGGCCGACACACCCGTTGCCGCCGAGACAGTCCCTAATCTGTGAATAACCTGAAAGGGACCTGTGCAGACACTCGACCTGCACCTCACCAGACATCTCCGCCAATTACAAACAGACTAGACTTATTGAAGCTTCCATCAAAAGCTTTTTTTCCTCCATTTTTTCGTTTGGCAGTGTCAGATTAAGCACCGGACCAATCACGATCGCAAATCCGAACGGACGACAGTTAACCGTATTCTTTGTATTCCGCTGTATTCAGGAAATAATTTTGTTATCCATTTGTTTATTTCAATTTTTGATAATTGCTCAGTTATATTGGGGGAGGGGCGGTAATTCGGTTATTTCACGATTTCAAAGGTCGAGGGCTCAATTCCCGCTCAGACAGTTTGATATTTAAGTCCAAAAGGCAACGCAAATAGGTTTGAATCTGTATGTATTTAACTGTAATGGGAGGTTGCTCAGTTCTAATCCCTGGTTTTGACTCTCATTTTAATGTGCTTGAGATGGCGTATGCTCAATTAATAATAACTGGAAAAAAAATAAAAGTGAAGTCATGTTTTTCTGCATGTTAATTTTAATACGACCTTTGGTTGTTTCAGTTCTTCAATATTTCACCCCTTTCAATGCAAAACGTAATGGTGCGGCTAACTTCTTCATCCGTAATAAAATACACATTTTCTTTATATTTTGTAAACATATGCGCAACTAAATTCAAAATCTTGAGTTCTAAAAACAAAAACAAAAAATAACCTTTTGTAGTAAACCCTGCATTGAACCAAACGAAAATCTTCAACAACAAAAAATTAAGCCTCATCTGAAACCACACACAAAACACACAAAATGTGTATCGCATTTGATGATTTGTTGATGTTAAATGGCAGGCAATGTGATTTCCAGTACGATCGGGTAGAGTGAGAAGCCATGCAAAATCCGAGGCAAAATCAGATTGGAAGCCAGAGTTTGAATACGATAAAAAAAATACCTGTTAAATTTAGGAATAGAATTTCAAACGCAAATGGTAGCAAGTTAGTGCGAAAACATTTTAAAAGAAAAACACGCTTCTCTAATGGAATAGTTACCAACGTTGAAATCAGTTTCTGAGCCGTATCTTAACAATTCTCCGTCGGAAACACAAGAGGGAACTGAACAAACGGGGCCAAACTGTTGAATAGAGATAATTAGCGTCCCTCCATACAAAATTTCTGCGTACGACATTGCTTTTTACGCTAAAGTTTTAGGCTCATTAGTTTCTTTATCTCAAGATTTTGGATTTAAAGACAGTTTGAGATGTTCCTCAAATATTTTCTTAAAGGTACATTCCTCCAGGTTGGCTTTCCTGTATGGCTCAGTTTTGAAACTTTACTTCAAGTGCGTGTAAATGTTGCAAAAAAAAATCATTTTCTGTTTTATCCCTCGTGAGAAAAGGTTTTGCTAATAGTAAATGTTGCAAAAGCAATTTCGCGCAGGATGCTCGAATATAGTGAAAAGGTATGTCTTTTTAAATCTGCCTCTACGAAATAGGTCAAACTTACTTTTATTTTTCAAATGATGCCACTGAATTGCCATTTCTAACGAAAGACCGACGATGATTTTACTTGCTAGCTAGTAGTTTGGATTTCAGGAAACAAGATTACCATTCATGACCCAACTTAATTCCTTCGTAATAGTGGTACACCCACGCAACGAGCAAAACATTACGTCCAAGGTCGAAGAGCGACAGTTTCATGAGAACCGGCTAGAAAGAGAAAACCACAGCCCCTTTATTACTGGCTTTGTTCTTTAAGCCAACAAGCTGCGAGTTTGAAATGCATCACGGGCTTGAAAAAAATTCCCTTAGAATACAACTTTCAGAGAAAGGTTCAAATATAAAAGTGGTAAACCAAATTGACTGATCAGCGCGCGCTTGGTCGTATCAATTGTAGTAAATAAAAGATCGTAGGAATTTCCTAGCAAAACTGGCCCTCTTTAGCCGAGATAAACTTAGTAAACCACAATATTCACTTTTTGTAGCATTTCCGTAAAGTGTCATTTAGGTAAATAAAGAGAGCTGAAACTGCAGTTAGAAGATAAATTAACTAACATGCTCCAGATGCTACGACGGGTATTTGTTTGTTTGTTTACATTTAAGCCATATTGGAAATAGCCTCCCTCTATAATACAGAGTAATACGCCCTGAAAACTGCGAGCCTTTTGTTATAGCTTTACTAGACATATCGTACGCTTAGCTCACTCTATTGGAGTTGATCCACGCTTCATGTAGTTTAGTTGATTTCTTTCTGATTATTTTGCCTCATCGAGCTTTGAAGTCATGATCGATTTGCAGATCAGTTTTTCACGGATTTGATGGTAAAAAAAAATCAAAATTACAACAATGAAAATTGGTCTACTGGAAGAGTAATTTAATTATCTTGCATTTGTTGGTAGGTGCCTTAGTTCAAGAAGAGTAGAAGTACACGCACAGACCCACATCAACTGACAACTCATTCCCCCATTCAACCGATGTGCCGAAATTCGTTTTTCATTGCTGTATCGGGGAAATTTGCAACATATCACAGCATATGAACTGAAAAATTAAAATCTGCAGTCTTGTGTTGTTTTTTCGTTAAATTGTCCCAAACTCAAAACATTTTTAAGAATTGCATTTATATAGCCTACTGGGCCTTGCTTGTCGTCAAGGAATTCCTCTGCAGTGAGACATAAGTGTCATAAGTGCAGTAAGAAAAGTGAAAATAGCATCAAGGCTTTTTGCTGGGGTGAGTTGGTTGGTGGGAATATAGGCCATTGTCAAGCAGCGTCTGGAAGGAGGGAGGGATGGAGATCGATGGGGCATGACACGTGAGCACGCGTTCCTTCCTTTGCTATGGCACGAGACAAGAGGGAGAGAAAGGTGCTTTCACTTTCCTCTAAACCAGTTTGGCAAGAAGAGAGACATCCATCACAGCATCAGAATAAACAACAACCAGCACATAGCAAACAACCGTTGCGTTAAACACAATGCGGAAAACGTGTTTTGTATTGCAATAGTGAAGCAACACAGATTATGTTAGCTTATTAGTGTAATATTTACACCAATTTCTGCGAGTAACTGCCAAAAATACCACATATTTTTACTCCGTAACACCTGTGAGAGTTAAGAGCAGACCCTGTGGAAGGGGGGGGGGGGGGACAAAGTTTCAGACAAAAAAAAGGACCGGATCTATATCCAGGTTCAAAGGAAGTAGACATTGAAAGTTTGCTAAAATTTTGTGGTAATTTATGACATAAATGCATGCGATGCCCTTCGGACAAACTTAAAACGCCGCATTGTCTCTGGAGGATCTTTTACATGCCACAATCAACATGACCACGAGGCATCACAGGGGCTTTCTCTCCAGACCACTAGATCTCACTCCACTGGCGTACACGGGAAGGCGAGAGGGAGGGATTGCCCCTCCCCTTTTCGCAAAATGCCTTATTTTTGCAAAAAAAAATATGGCCGTTTTGTGCCGATATTTGCGGGCGGCGGTAGCTGAGAATGGGCGTTAAGTCCTAAAATAAAACATGGAATGCCAAAAAGAAGGCCTAAAATGGATTAAAAAAAAAAGGCTAGGAAAGGGGCAAGAAAGGGTAAAATGAGATAACAAAATAAAACGATCCCCAGCAAATTGTCCCTAACTGCAGCTCTCTCGGGGGGGTGTGCATATTACCGCCTCACTTGACAATAATAATTATTGACCGAGTCCCGTAAAACTAAACGTTACTAGTTAATCTCCTTCCTGCTTTCTCCATTTTAGAGATTTTTTTCCTGACATCGAAACAGTTTTAATAATTTGAATAATCCGTTTGTTACAAAACGTGCTACAGGACTGGAAAGGGCACAGGGGCCACTAACATCCAGCCTAAATCAAAAAAGGAAAAAAATGAGAATATGTTCAGTAACAGGAAGGAAGAAAAGGCACGACTGCTTTACCACCAAGGTTAGACCTGCCGGGACCATAAGGTCTCTGATGGCATCGCCAGTCATGTACGCAAGTGCTTTCGAACAGGAAAAGCAGGCACACTACACGAAAAAAAAAAAAACTGAAAAATTTGGTCACCAAGACCAGCATCAAAATATAAAGTTAGAGGTTAAGTCGAAAGTCGATAAAATCTAAGACAATAAAGACATTAAAAATAAGAAGATAAAAAAAATTATATATAAACAAAAGAATAGCGTCTTAAGACAATGAAAACACATAACAACTGCAACCGTAAAAAAGGAAAATGCTAACACAAACTACCTGCAATGCACTAAAATTTAAAACTGAGTAAAAACTTAGAAAAATTTAGTTTCTGACAATAATAACACTTCTACTACTTTCACGAAAACGGGATCAACTTTTTACACTCTGTCGAATTATATTCATGCTGAGGCACTCAGGCGTTAACGCTGGCTAACAAGAACGACTTCTAGTCAGTGACTCGCGGTATGAAGCATGGCAAAGGACTCATCGCCTGTCTGTTTGTCCTCAACTTTGTCAGCACGATAACCTTTGACGTCGACTCATCTGAAATTTTATACATGAACTCTATGCTTTATATGTTCGAAAATCAGAAAATTTGGACGAGGGATTTTGTGAATTTTGATTTTCAAATATCAAAATTTGAAATCTGACTGCATTAACTTGGTGCCGTTCAATTGTCCTTATTATTCAGAGAAACCAATCAGACATCAGCTGGTTATGTCGCTATTGTTAAGCACTTCTTAATAAAATGAATGAGACATTGTGACTGAAGATACCGTTAAAGCGACATCAAAATCTCAGAAATTCACAAACAATGAAAGAGGACGAACAAAACGTTACCTTTCAAAGACAATGCTTCGTGTTTTTCAATTAACCTTTGAAGAACAGAGATCAACTAATACGCCAATTTTCTGATGCTTCACGTTTTTTTTAAATATGAATTACTTGAAATAGAGCCATTGTACTTAATCGCGAACGAGAGATGTGCGTTTAAATCAGAAGGGGAGGAGGGCATCCACTTTTTTTCTGATTTTGAATTATGAATTCCGTTTTGTTTCATTAAGCTTTGATGTGTAAAACTGCGACCAAACACATATGTGATAGTTTTCTCATTCCCAACGGATTTACTGGGTCATTGAGGAATAGCCTAGTTTTCGACCGGGTCTGAACACGTGACCCTGCGTTTAGGGTTAGACCTATTGAATTTGAGACTGACCAGCCAACCAGATTAAGATAAAGATCACAGCTTTATTGCTTTTATTGAAAGGGGAACCGAATACACTTTTTTTTTTAATGAAAGTAAATTTTTGTCAATAAATTCTGCAACAGTTTCAAGAAGCCATCTTTGCTGCTGAACTCTTCTTAAATTTAATCACTGTTAATTTTTTTAAGTATAGGCCTGGATAGCTTTTGAAATTTTCAACGACCTCGTAGTCATTTTGTTTCGTAGGGTCATACTTACAGCGTCTAACCTTTAAAAAAAAATTCCAAGTACACACTTGAGTCCGACTACCATCAGCTAAGGAGGGGGCGTTGACAACCTAGTTCCAAAAATATTTTACATAAAAAAAAATTAATATTGGCAATTTGCATACTTTCAAAAATTCAGGTGCACTCTACAATTTCCAAATTTACACGAATTTTAAGCCCTGGTCGTTCAAGTGGCCAGCTCAGTCCAGGTCAACAGTGGAACATAATTACCTGGGCCAATTTCTCGATAAGTGCGTCGCGAAATATAGTAGTAAGTTTAATTTTCGAATCTATTAATATATGACAATTATGCCATTTTCCTGTCTTAGCAACTATTTTTTCCATTCTCAGCTTGATTGGGGGGGGGGGAGGCGGTGGACACCTCAGGTGGAGGGGGAGGCACTCATTTTGATTATAAGAGTAAGAGACAAAGAAAAACTTAAATTGCGTTCTGGGAAAATGGTGTAAGCGCTGTAAGCGTCTTCTAGAGTGGAGGAGTTCTTTTTCTTTTTTGTACCAACTCGCTGTGCTAATTAAGTGTAATCCTGTCCCGGTATCAGTCTGTCAGTTGCCAAGTACCGAATCAATTGTACAATTCCTGTTTCTTAGCGTATACGTTTACGCTAAGCAAGGGAGGAAGCAACTGAAGGGGGGTGCGCTGATTGAGTGAGAGAATATAACGCAAATCACCGTATTTGTTAGCCAGTGTGCGCAAAAATATTATTGAAGAAACTTAATTTGGTGAAGCATGGACACACAATAGCGATCAAATGGCACCAATGTTGCAAACGGTGTATCCAATACCACCACGGGCTTCAGCTAGTGTACAAATAAAAAGCGTCACGTAAAGGAACACCGGTGATATTTTGCAGTTAGTGGCTGAGACCACTAGTGGATGTGCTCTGAAACTATTCAAATGATAACTACTTGATGTCTTCAAATGATATAATCTAATACACCTTAATACTGTTAAAAAAGTAGTGAGAATAACGTTAGTGAGAACACAAGATACACTCATACGAAGAAAAAAAAAGCAATGACCGGCCGAAATTTGAACCTGGGATAAACTACTTAAATTGTGTATTGCTCTACCAGGTGTGCTACGGTGGATTTATTGTTTACAAACTGACAGGCTACTCATTGTTTAAAATGAACACTAAACTTGTTTTCAAACTAAAGACGATATCTAGTCATTTTCAGGTTCTTCATACAATTAACCAAATCGTGTCACTTTATACGATTGATACACTGGCTGATGTAATGGATAATTGGGCAATGGCAAACGTAAAAATTATCAATGTGAAAATTTTGACATCATATTCCTCCAGAAAACTACGGTAGAGATGAAAACAAGATGGTGTGACCTTTGGTACGTTCACAGTCCTATAAAAGTTGTGATGTCAACCCAAAACCAGAACTAGTATAAAAGTAGTGGTATCATTCAATCAAGGAAAGGCCGCCAAGGTTAATCATCCTATAATACTTTGGACGTTAAATAAAAACTTGATGATTGCTACCGGGAGGAGCAATGTTCTAGTTTTCATTTAAATTTAAAATTATTATTCGGTTTGATTAATTTGGCAAATAGGATTAACCTTGACGGTCTTTCCCTGCTTGAATGATATCACTACTTTTTACAAAGGCGACCCTTTTTGGAAACTTATCGGTTTTTCGTTTTGGGTGGATTCTATTGACAATATGGTCTCTCGATTAAATGGAGAAAAACAATTTAGTCGTATGATCGTGATCGCTTCTGTAAGTAATTGTACTGGAATATTTAATTTCTTCACAATTACATTTTTTCGCATTTATTTGTTTATTTATTGTATAAATAAAGAATAATTGTGCAAACACGTATAGTTTAAGCACTAAATGCTTTTCCACTGCGTAATTTACGACCCGCAGATTAAAATTATTTCAAGATTGTCAGCCAGCAGAAATGATCTTTACCCTTAACCTTGGCCTCGTCAATGATAACCGTTCAAATGGGTTTAGAATATACTGAATAGGAATTATAAATAGAACTCCATTTGACTAATCAAAACAAAGGGGAGCAAACTAAAAATTCTGTGTCGTATGGCTATCGAAATATTCGATAATAATCCGTAGGAAATTGGAAAAAAAATTAATGCGGGTGTAATATCATTTAATCTTCTTTCGTCGCATATGGGATATAGTTTATTTATATAGTATATATTTTTAATGCATGACTGTTCATCTACTATCTGTTTACGTCGATAATATTAAGAGAGTATCAATAAACAGCATTGCTATGATATAGTGCCTCAATCAATAATCAATTTCACGTTATAATTAACGCAGATTGACACCGGTAACGAAATTAACAACATCTGATTCACGATAGATATAACATTAATTTATATGCACGCATCGCAGAAATTACATTTTCGTAAAGCACATTCATTTCTATATTCCGAAACGTTTTTTTCGAATATTCACATCATCACATACCTGTCTGCAAGAATTACTAAGCGAAACGCAGATATATCGGCAATTCCACAACCGACGTTAGAAGAACAACAACAAGGGAACAAGACAAGATGTTAAATGCTTGCGACGGCACAGGGGAAATATTCCATGGCATTGACATTGAGTAAGAATCAAGAGTGGGCCTACCTGAGACGGGCGGGCGGCTTGGCTGCGATGCTTGCAGGGTCAAGCGACTAGCCTATACCTTCCTCGGGCTCCAATATGCACCGTTATGTAAAGGCGGGTGGCACTGTAAAGCTACTGACTCGTCTGGCTGTACTGGCATTCGTTGGTTCCCATTACGTAATCGCAGCTCCCTCAGCCTTCCTACTCGCAGCCATGCATCTCTCTATGAGCGCCACCAGTCGCACGTGAACGGAACCACGGCCGTAACCCCGACCGACCGACGCAGCTGATTGACGTCACCAACCTTATTGATTGTGGAGGCCAGAAATTACCCGGAATACAAAAACAAACCAGAAAAATTAGACAATATGATTTTACTCGTCAAAGGGTGGAATTTACTAGACCTCACAAGGAAGTGAGTTGGCACGATAAACGTGAAAGCCGATTGTATTAAAAGTAATTCCCCGTAATACGTAGAGAGAATTGCCGCAATGTTTATTGGATTGTAATACGTTCCCGTATTGGAGAAACGCAGCTTGGATGCACAACACGTTACACTGCGAACTAATATAACTCTCCACGCCCCAACACGATCCCTAACACACAGCCATAAGTAAAATTATACTTAAATAGGTGGACTTCTACTTACTGTAGGCAGATTTGCTAATTCTAATTATTCCCCCCGAAGGGCAGCCTTGGGGCCCACGAGCCAATACGTTTTTAAGAGGCCATCAAAGACAATCCCCTGGAGGTGGAGAGGGGGGTGGGGGCTGATTTGAATTTATAATTGTGCGAGCCTTGCCTAGTCAACACTTACGAAATGATCAGGGGAGGGACAAAATCTTAAGACCACCCAGGAAATTTCAACGAAAATAAACATTTAACAACAACAACAAACATTTTGTAACTATATAAATTAAAGGGGCCCTCCCATACGATTCTACAAGAGGGCCCATGTACCTTTGGCACCCTGACCGTCCCAGTCCGGCCCTGACCATTGAGCATGTAAATACAACTCTGAGTTGCAGACTTTGCTTCCTGCCGACATGATTTAACGTTACCAAAATCTCATTTTATCAAAACAATTTAAAGGGCCTAAATTTGCTAGAACTTGCATGGAGCTGGGAGGCAAGACTCGTAATTGTTTTCCCCAGTTGGCCCTGCTTTGCGAAACAAAACTACTAACTCCTTTTTCGTATCAAGGTCGTCTGAACGCCATTATTTGCGAATTAACGGTCTTGGACTAATTTTAGGTATTTTGAAAACGTACACAGCGTACACAGCGTAATTTTTAACGTTTACGTTTTCAGCAAAAATAAAAACTGTCACTCATTCAACTGCTGGCCACATGGGCTCGAAATTCAAATCTAGTAGTGAAACACGGCATTGAATTATTCTGGAGATTCTTACTTTATGCCTCTCCTGTTCAATTATTCCATGCTTGCATAGCATATTCCACGTAACCACAACATCACAATACATACATTTTTTCAAAATACGGGTTTTAAAGAACAGAAGGCCAATAACAGTCTGCTAACATAAATTTCACCCCTATTTTTGGAGATTATGCGCGGCTTAACATTTAATGCGTGTCTCTGGTGAAGAAAGACGACATCTCTTAATTTTTGTTTTTTGTTTTTGTAAATCGTTTTGTAAAGTTAGAATTAGGGTCGATACACATTTTAATCAGTTTTGGTTGCATTCCGATTCTAATAATTCGCTGAGCAGCCGGGTGGATGCTGTAACGAATGGGTGTGGTTTTGAGTAATACCTCATTTCACTACGGGAGGCACATGGTCATATCCAAAGCACAGTGAGCGAACGTATCGCTGCATGGTTATGACGTCATCAGCATCTATGGTGTCACGTGGCATAGCGGAGTACATACTTGGAGTAAAAGCCGAAAGTAAATACGTATTGTGACCATTCTATCAAAACGCCAACAATGGACGAGCACTGTCACAACAATGGATGACTCGTTGTTGTTCGATCGATGTTGTCTGTCCTCCTATAAGTAGGCTGTCAAAACAGTAACGCGAGTGTATAGTCGTTTTGGTGTTCGGTCATTCCGATTGGATACTTTTTCCAAAAAGTGGCCATAACAATTAACTAAGTAATTTTATGCCGTATTGTCGCGAAGAACACCTATGACAGCTCGTAAATAAGTCTTAGCAAAGAGAATCGCGCATAACCAATCAGTTAGAGCAATCTTAAACAATAATCTTTGTCAACAGAAGGGTAATACGACCGAAGCAGACTTCGTAGTCATTACGTATAAATGCTAACAGGGCCGTAGCCAGAACCCCAGCAGCCCCCGCACGTGGGGAGGTGTTCTTCAGTCTGAGGAGCGTGGACGGCAACGAGGCCTTTATATGAGTTTTGTTTACAATTTTGTGTAACGTAAAAAGTTGGTAAAGGTTTCAAATGAAACATCGTGCTTTCCAAATTTGGAAAAAAATCGTAAAATTCCAATCAGAGAAAAATCTAAAGTTCAAAAGTTGATGAAAAACATGGTTAAAAATTGAAAGCTGCCATGAAAGCGATACCATGGTTACGCGGCCTGAGAACAACGTCATTTTGTTGGTAATCATATATGTTTATAACTTCAAGAAAATTTCACCCCAGAAATGAAAATGACTAATTTATTTTTTTAAGTCTGCTCCAGAAGTCGCGTTACATTGTTGAAATAAGGAAACGGTAAATCCCGGTCCCCCCTCCCCAAAAAAGTTTTGTTAATAAAAAAAAATGTTGATTACTGGGTTAAAACGACTTGTTTAGTAATTTGTTTTAAGCCCAGTAATAAAAAAAAAAAAAACGTTATTTTTCTTAATAGTATTAAAAAAAAATACTTCGAATTGCCACAAAACGCCATCTTCGGCCCCGTAGTTAAGAAGCGCAGAGACATAAACTAGGAAACAGGCTTTGGGCCTATTGTAGGCGGAGCGAAGAAAAATTTATTTTAAATTTGTATTTCCTCTCATTATAATGGCTTTGCAATGTTTGCTAATGGTCCTTAAAAAGCTCGGGGCAATATTCATTCGGCTACAGTTGAGCTGAAGCTTTTTGCTGGTGTTTTTTACATTTTAGCTAGGCTACGTTTCATATTAATTTTAAGATACTTTCGTTTGCACGCATATTTAGTATCCGTTTCGTTATTTGCAGCCTCATTGCGCCGTCGCCGCCGTTGTAAAATACAACGTTAGCTGCCGTGGTTAAGCTGGCAAAGAACGTGCCACCGTCAATAATGCTTACATTGTTTGTATTTATTGCAGAGTATCTTTCCTAGATTTAAAATATAAACAATAAAGCATTTAATTGCAAGCTAAACAATCACCAGTAACGAAAGTACTTCACAACAATCAAAAGATTCGAAACATCCGCGGCTCTCTACGCTGCCTTCTACGACAATGTTAAAGCGCACACATCTGGCACGTAATGCAACGCCAAACGCCAATTTTTTTTTAATTGGAATTATTACAATTGTTGATCAGCCAGTGTTAGCTTGGCTGTGAACATAGAATTTAAATAATTCTAAATCCTAATTTTAAGCCTAATTGTTAGTCACGTTTTAGTTTCGTAAGCGACAACAGTAGAGAAATTAGGCCTATTGGGTTCGATGTTAGGCCTATTTATTCTGGCAACACGGGATGGAGAGTGTAGTTTCCATAGCAATCTAGAAATCTTGAAATTACAATACGAAGCCAAATTATTGTTCTGTGTTGTGATATAAATAGGTAGTCTGCTGTGTACTGTCGTATTATATGAACGGTTTCCTCCTGCAGCGGCGATTTGATGTTTCAAATTTGAGATTCCCGTTGATAGTGTCAACGCCACTTTGGTTGCCATGTTGGCTGAATTCCTGCAAGCATTCTTTTTTACATGAAACGAATGTGAGTCGTTAACGAATCCTTCTGGTTTGTTTCCCATTTGTTTGTCTTCCTCTAGTGGTTAAAGTGTTATGATCAAATGTTATTATTTCGTTGAGTTATGTCAAAAAAGATTGTTAGCTGTAAGGAAGCTACGATGATTTATTTTGACTTTTTTTTAAAGTTAACTTGATTACCAACAGCACAGTGTATGCTTCGTCGGAATTCCTTCACTATTCACGATTCAAAATTTACAATGGTGAGTGTTAGAAATAAATTCGAAAATTTGTTATTTCTTCCGTAATAATTGTTCGATTTACGTCAAATTTGGGCTCAGCAATACTGTTTGGGGTATCAAGCATTGTACCAAATTTCATTCCAATCCGATCTTTCGTTTGGGCTCCACCCAGACAAAAAATGTTCAACCAACAGACCAACGGACCAACCAACCAACATTTTGCAATTTGGTGTCCATTATAGGCTACGCTTCGCTCGCTCCGCCAACTAATACCTAAGTCCAGGTATGGTTACATTCTGCACGACGAAAAAATAGTTTTCAAAAAAACTCATATTCGCAACCAAGAAAATTAAATTCATTTGGGAATGGGATTTTTTGTTTGGTGGGGGGGAGGGGGCAAGCGCTCCATTTTAATGCTGGTGCGGGGGTTATACAAAAATTCCTGGCTACGACCCTGAATGCTAAAGAGCTTTACTGGACTACAATTGGTTTAAAAATGTTTTACTACGGTTTGGTCACTTTGGATAACAAGCAAACGCCTTGGGACCCTTCTAAATTATCTTCCCTGCTCACGAGATCACACGGAAAGAATTCGTCAGATATAGTTCAGGCAAAAAACGAACAGTTTGCTCGAAACCATGTCCAGCACAGAAAAACAGCATCGTATCTCAACACTGCTGGTGTTCTGCAGGTGTTTCTGTAGGAGCAGCACAGTTTCACCCTCTCCTAATAGTCGAGAGAAATGAAGCTGCAGTGATCAGATATAAACAAACTCGTCTTCACTGCAGCCCCGAATGTTACGACAGGCGTTTGTTTCTATCCTAAATAAATAAGTCTTTTTGTTTAACAGCATGAAATAGGTAAACCAGCAAGAAACTGCGTTTGCAATCTTGAGTGAAATTGTGAGTAGTGTTTTTAAACATAAATTTAGTTTGTATTTAAAATCGCACAAATCAGCGTTGATCTCTACGCTTTTCTCAGAGCGAAGATTTTTCCCAAAGGCCGCGGTTTTTAATATTCAGCACGATTCTAGCATCAGTAGTACACATTACTGCATCTCTTAATCGTAATGATATTTTAAGATGGGAATATTTCTTTGAGCGGCTTCACTTTACAATGTGTTGACAACCAGGAATTTGATCAAGTTTTCGTCGACCTGGCATTCGGTGAAATTGACGTTTCTAACTTTGATCGTGTGCTACAGGACGATGTAATTGTTGGTCCGATCAGGAGATGGATTTGTGATTGAATGAAGAATGATGGTCGTTGAGAATTTAAGTGCAAATTGGCAGTTTTTGAAGTATGGTCTCCCACAGAGATCCATCCTTGCTCCCAAGCCTTTCCTTTCGGTTATTAAGTGTTGGTGTTTTGTTTTGTTTTTGCTTTTAGCGAGCACGAACCCAAACTGGGTTATCACATTTGCTCTCGACACAATTGTTCGCAACTGTCAATTTATTGACGTCGCGAAGCCTTGCGAATGGGCGGCACAAAACCGAGACATTTCAACATTTCATTTATGCTGTAGATGTTTGTTGTTTAAGAAATTGCATGCTTATTAACATTTCCAAAAATTTTTGTGATGCATTTTGGAAGGGGAAATCTTCCTAAGACGTATTTTTGCAGCCTGTGTGTCAGAATTGGATTTGGATGTTCTGTTTGATTCTGATTTCATTTTACTTGTCATTATTCTTGAGTTTCATATATCAACTTAATTGATCCATCAATTCTAGAGAACTTTATGTGTACTTAAAATTATTTTTTTTCTTATCATCAGACCAAATTCGGAGTATGGTAACCCAGTCTAATTCGCCTTGTACATATCAGTGGTGCCCAGGGAACGGGGGAATACGGATACATTTATTGCGTAACAACAACATGACCCGTCAATCTAGAAAAATACCAAAAAAAAAATGTTTTAGTTTATAATTTTATGCACGGTTGAATAATGATTGAAAACTAAACAGAACAGTAGATGCGGTAAACAGAAAGTGTCCGTGTGTTGGTGGAGGGGGGGGGGGGGGGCGACACCCCAATCTCTACTCCAAGTAAAAAATGCGGGAGTACCATTTTAAACAGGGAGGGCTAGATATTAGGGGGGTAACTCCTCACTGTAATTATAGCAAATTAAAAAGTCTAAAAGCGTGTTATTAAGAAAATTATTGGGTTGATTGACGTTGGGTATTCTGAGAGGTTGCAATATCTCCAGTTGTCAACTTCGTGGTAACGAAAAAAGTGTGGTGCTTTAATTTTGATGTTCAAAAATCATTCATAACATCAACTGGAATTGTGGGAACAATCTTTTTGAACCAAGTGATCGCTCTGGGTGTGAACGATTGCAAGATTAAAATCACAAGCGTTCATTATAACACTATTCATTCAGACGAAGATTGGTAACCAGCTGGTCCCAAATGAAGTGGTAAACTGCCATTCGGTAAATGGTTTTAAAAATTCCCTCGACAAATCCATGTCTGTTAGTTGGATATACTTACCCGTTACTTGGCCACCCAACCTGGATTCTTGTAACTGTGATTGAGTATGTTCTTGATTCAAATTTTAAGTTGGTTGTGATTTTTTCTTATTGTTATTTTATGTGTTGTGTATTTTTCTTGGCTTTGGGACTTTTTACTCCCTCATTTTTATTATCGACATGTAAATTGATTTATTAAAAATTAGTTTTGTAAATCGTGTCGCTCCCTTTGGGCACTTCATGCCCTGTAAATAAACTGAACCCTAAAACCCCTGTACGGCGGGTTTGCGAGTACATGCAAGTACCCTAAAATGCTTTAAGGTCAAAGATCGTGAAATTACCTAATTACAGCCCGCCTTCGGGGGGGGGGGGGTCCCGTACGTAGATAATTTCGCTATTTCTGACCTTAAGGCATTTTAGATCGTAATCGTTCTGCTAGAAATTGACTAAACCCTTCACATATTCAAAAAAGAAATCACTGTTTCGTTCCCTTGGTTTTTCTGCACCAAAATTAACTAAATCTTCATACATAAGCAAATTAAATAAACTAGTGACCCATAACATAAATTCTTGAACAAATGAGAAAAAAAGGTTAATTCTTGACCGGACGCAGATCACGTACGTTAATGATCACATAAACGCCGAATTTTCCGCGACAGTTAGCCCTAAACATCCTGCCTGAATGGAAGTTAGATTCGAATTATAACTTTGTTAAGGCTCACTCCTTTTTTTTTTATGGAATTAATTTTAACAGCCCATGGGCGTTTAATAGGCGATTTATGGTACAATTGATTTCTCTGCTTTTTGTTCCCCTGCAACCATTCTGCTGTTGTAAAATAAAAACGGATGCAAACCTATTTACGTTGGCTTTTGGATTTATTTGTCAGACTGCCTGGGCGGGGTATCGAACCCAAGACCTTTAAAATCAAAGGCTGGCGTCCGACCTATGATCCATACTGACACGGCCATGCCAGTATGGGCTCAGCGGTAGGGCCTCAGCCTTTCCTTTCAAAGGGCTTGGGTTCGATTCTCCGCTCGGGCAGTCTGACGTAAAAGTCCAAAAGACAACATAAATAGGTTTGCATCCAACCCATCTTGAGCATAGGCTTTCCGTCCTGTTTAATTCTTTTGTTGTATCATGCCTATAAGGGGAGTCTCAACTAATAAATTTAAATGTACGCACCGACATTGGTGCCAATATTTGTGCTGCATTAACTAACAATGGTGAAATGCTCTGTCTCCAATAGTGACGGATCTCTAACAGTAGCCGGGGTCTTTGATAATTCAATAAACACCAAAATATGAATAAAATCTTTGGAAATGAGTGGTAAATGGCTTTTCGGAAAATAGTATGAACGAAATAAAAATCGCCCATTAGTCAACAAAATGACCTTTTCTGTCGTCCACTCGGTCAATAACGTTTTTCTTTTGCTTTGTGTTCTATAATTCTTTCATGTATTTACTTCCTACTACAATTTTATTTTGCACAATTCTGACTTTCATTGAAAACAATCATAATTTCACCCATTGAACTTCGAAATTGTGTTAGATTTCAACAACCGCTCGCAGGAATTCCATGATTTAACAGATTTCACGGCAAATGCGGAAATCCTTCATCAACACGATGTATTGGCAATAGTAGGAAGCGAACACACGTACGACAGATCGGGAGCAATCAAGTATTAAATTTGAGAATTGCACAAATCCCTTTCAGGACACAATTGATTTCTCTTCTTCAATTCCTAATTGACAATATTTTTCAGTCGAATAGGGCGGGTTCGGAAATCTGGCTAAAATACGTTGAACTTTTGGATTGCCGCAATCAAGGAAACAGATTGTTTGGAAGACTTGGTCTTCCTAGTATTGCCTAACGGTATGATTGTCACTAATACAACAGAATATAATGACAGTCTGTTGATCCCCGCTTTCGAGCAAAACAAACAAACGAAATTCAAGTCGCGAAAATAAATTATATTTGTCGTTTACTGCGGAAAGAGTTTTAAAACCTAATTTTTGTTTTGTTGAGGAAATGTGTTGAAGTACAAAAAAATAATTGCCAAGGTTACTCCACGTGCCTTTAGAATTTGATTTGTTGGGTGTATATGGTTGAAGGCCGTGAAAAAAAAAACATTTTGAGAATTCTTAATAGCTTGTGTCACTTTCACCAAGCAAACGGTGTGCATTAAAGCAGGATGTGTAAGAAAACAAGATACATTAATTTGAGAAAGAAAGAAAAGACAACTGCCCCGACTGGGATTCGAACCCAGGATTTTCAACTTACTAACCGGATGCCCTAACCACCATGCTACTGGGGTGGATACCGGCTGCAGGCTCTAGCCGAGCTTAGTAGCTGTTCAGTCTTTCTCAGTGGTGACCTAAGGGCCACACACATTAGATCACCACTGAGGAACACGTAGTAGTTTCTAAACTCGGCTGGAGCCTGCAGCCATTATGCGCCGCGGTAGCGTTGTGGTTAGAGCACCCGGCTAGTATACCCCTCTGCCGCATTATTTTGTCATTTCCAGCTGGCTTAACAGAAATTTAGGCTAGCCACAAATTTTATGGTCACCACCGGCCAACTACAAATTCGGCTGGCTGACGGCTAATTTTCGGCTAAATCGATAGAAATGAAAATATATCAACGACGAAACTCACTGTACAAGAAAATGACGAAGGGGGAGGGGGAGATAGGCCTAATGGATTTATAGATGAATCACGAATGGAAAAGGGAAGATTCTCGAAAAACCCTCAAATTAAAAACCAGACCCACATCACCGCTCATTTTTGTATAAAGTAATGCTTCCACAGTGATTTATTTTGACTATTATTACTCGAACCCTAAAAACTAAATCAAAAGTAACCACCATGCATGCTAATGACCACACAAATACACGGCGCGCATAACATGCCGGCAAGATATGAACATGGTTTTAAAAACTATGCAAAATAAGGCAGTCGAAGCAGCTCACCGATCGTTAGAGACAAGTTACAACTAACTTCATTACTGTTTCGTTTCATTTTAATGCATTAAAAATTTCGAAATTTGCGACTCTAGCCACATTTTTTTCGGCGGCTAGGCCAGGCGGCAGCCGAAAAATATTCGGCGGCTGTTCGGCTGACTCAGAAAAATGCGGCGCGGCGGCTCACGGCGGCGGCTGAGGGGTACACCGGCTAATAAGTGGAGGGTTCGCGTCCCATTCGGGGCAGTTGTCTTTTCTTTCCTTCTCAGATAAGAGTATCTTGTTTTCTCCCATAGCCAGCATTTAATGCACACTGTTTGCTTCATTAATCTAAAAACCTTGTGATTAATTATTTAGTTAGTGTCAACTTCACTTGAATGTGTAAATTAATATCTCTGATAACTCTCGACAAGAGCTCCAGTTTTTCACTGTCCGTAGTAAGTCTTAGGTCTAATATGTAACAATGCTCGTTTGACTATAGTTTTAAATTGAAGGGTCAAGTTTTTCATTCAACGTATGAAGTAAGGGCTGGTGGGATTAGCTGAGCAATTAATGTATATGCCAACAAGTTGCTATTTTTGTTCTGATATCACTACTTTGATTGGCTGAAACTTGGCGGGTTCTTTCACCCTTGTGGGTTTTGTTTCAGCTATCACTTTTTTTGTATTTTTTTTATTTTTATTTTTTGTTGGTGGCATATTATTTTTGCCGATACCGAGTTATCTACTATCTGTTCAAATTTGGTCGAAAAATATTAAATAGGAACGGAGACAGTAATTTTTAAAGTTTTGCTGGAGTGAGGACTTCAGTCATATAAATTGATGCGTTTGCTGATTTGATTTAATTTATTGACGTGCCTGGGCCCTGAACCATACGCTCTCTGACTTCAAACACAAAGAAGCACAATAATAAACATAAAATAAGGACATTTAGAAACTTACACAAGACGATGTTCGAGTTGCCGATTATTTGTGGTAGTCCGTTTGCATTGTTACTCGTTAACGATGCTGATATTGTTAGTGGCTCTCTAACTAATAAAGAACGATAATTATTTTGATCACAGGTGACGTTTTCCTAACATACTGAAAAATAGCATTGTAAATGATAGCAATATTCTCAGTTAATTCTTCCCCAAGCAACAAACCATAAAAAGCATCTCCAAAATTCATTCGTACCTGTCGGATAAATTATTTTATATAAGCGGAATTGCCCCGTACCCATTGGTAGCAGTAAACTGAAATACAAATACAACTGTTGCTTGTCAGGGCACAGACTGCCCATTTTCAAGTTGTTTCGCCACATAGGTGTTTATCCTCACCATCGTAAAATGCACTCAGCTCTGGTTTCTATTAAGTACCTAAGCTAGTGGCCGCCATGCAACAATACAGGAGTAGCCAATGACTTTTTTACAATGAAGTCTGACAAATTGAACTTAACCGGCGGAACACTAACGTGGTGCTTGATATTATAAATTTAGATTGCTCCATCATTTATTTATTTTATCCACTATTTGTTAACCATTCTAGTGTTTTCGTTTTTATTGAATGCATATGAGGCAGATTAAGTATGAGGGCATCTTATTAACTGACAGGGTATTTGATAAGTCACCTCATTTCCATACGTATTTCGAAGAATTGGTTCTTTTAGCTATTTCTTGTTATTTCTTAAGTTTCTGTCTGTGAGGAGTTTGTTTTCATTGATATAATAAAATTGACTTAGAATAGAGTTTTGCTTGGATTTCACCAGCTCAATTGTCCCTCTCATCGTCGTGGGGCAGATAACCCAGTTTGGGTTCGTTTTCTCTAAAAAAACAAACAACAACAGGCTTTGTTCGATTGGCATTAATTTCACTTCTCTAAAAACGTTCCTGTAGCTTGTTTTATCTTGCTCATGTTTTAAAAAAGTGTTGTAGATTTATTGTGGCGTTTTTATATTCTTTTAATTAATTCATTTGAGATTGTTCCATTATCGTAATGGCGTATCTTATGATTGACACAATCAGGAGCGACATTAAAAGGAGTGTCCACGATAATATTCATGGTCGCGAGCCCATGCGGTCAAATTTGAAACAACTGATCATAGCTATTTTATAGGATAACACACGTTAAAAATACGCTATTTAGGTTTTAACCTTATACATAAATGTGGAAAAATACCACTTCGGTAACGATTGATGCAGGCATGCAGCACCTCCGCCTGCAACAGCGCTCCTCGACCGTGAAGCGACGAATCAGATGGCTACTGCAAGCCAAGGCCGACCGAGGCAGAAATAGCGTGTTTAGCCTCCCGAATCAACGCCAGTTCAGGCGCGTGCGTTTAGTCCTGCTCTAGTAAAATAAGACAGTAGCGATGTTTAATCAATTGGCCAGTATGAGATGGAATATGAAGACGAGAGATGGAATATAAAGCAATAGTTACAACATGGACACTCATTCCTAGGACGTGTACGTATACATATAGGGCAGTGACACAGCGTAGTATTATTGTATATAACTCTATGGTGGAGCCAGTTACTGGGTTAGCTGCAAGGTGCACTGGTGGAGGAAAAGCAGAGCGTCTTACTGAAGCCAATGCTATTAGACTGGATTTCTTAGGCCTAAAACGCGCGATTTTTGTCGATTTGTTGGAGGTTGCTGATATTTTTAAGCAAGTGGGGTCTTTATTTTCCGATTACAAACTCGTAGCATAAGGGATTGGAGAAAACAACGATTTTTTAAGCCTACGAAATCCACTCTCAAAGCACTGGCTTGACTAGAAGCGCCGTTGTTTAACCCACCATTTCAATCTAGTGCCCCTTGCATGTATCTCTCTTGTAGCAATATGACGTCACATGACGCTGCTCTATATATTTATTCGCCCCTGACATAATCAGAGCTTCAAATATTATTTTTTTGCTTTGAAATTCAATGTGTTTATAAAATTTCCAGTTTTTAAGCAATGCAACCCCTCAGAAACGGTGCATTTGTGACTTTTGCAACATACTTACAAATACATGTACCATAGTTATTGCATGTGTCATTATTTGCTATAATATCATTTTCATACTTCATATCGGCAAGAAGGTGTCTTGTCAATACTAATGGAAGCTCATTCAGTTTAAATAATCATTATTTTTGTATTAAAATCATTTTGCAGGTGCCTTATGGTTTATTGACAGCATGGATATGCGATTAAATTATTAAATTTTTCAATTCCCTTTTTTCAGCTAAGTCCTGAATATCTTTTAAAATGTTTAATTTCAGATCTCTAAAAACAAATTTTCATTTACATTTATTTCTTTTTTCTTTTTCGTACAAAATACTTGCTTGTTAAATGCTCTGATAAAATGTGTTTTATGCTGGGTTATGATTTTCTAGACATTACAACAACATTATATCTGTCATTTTCCAAGAATTATTCATCAAGTGCAGTGTTTTCTGCTGCACTAATATGCTCCATAATTATTTTATGAAATTTTTTTATTAATACTATTATTTCACCACCTTTTTTATTTCTCCTACAAATTAACTTTTTGTCGTAATTATATATTTTGTAATATGTTAACTCACGTTCCGCCAAGTTAGTTTTTGTCGAAGAAACATAATCTCATTCTGTTTTGGCGGTTTTGAGATCAATGTGAAACTTTGTTCTGCAACTTTTGATATCAACATGCATGTAACGTACGCTTTGATTTTTTGATATTATTAAGTTACTCTTGAGGTCATTAAAATTTTTAAATATCATTGCGAAAATTATTTGTCCTCCTCCATTTGTGTATTTGGCTCTGTTCCGCAGGTTTTAAGTTTCAGTTTCTTATCTTCTTCATGAAATCTTGTTTATCTTTTTCGTCTTTTTAATTGAAGTTTTCCCTCTTTGAATCAAATATATTTCAACATATTTTTTTAATTCTTGCTTTGCTTTCCATATCAATGTGTTGTAAAATGGTCTAACATGTTCGTTCATAAGAATTTTTGCGGTTCACCCATTTTGAAAAATGTCGTTCATGATAAGTCCTTGTTTTCTGTTTAATCTAGCATCTCTCTACTTTTAAACTGTATAACAATTGTGGGCAAGCTTATTTTATTTCTAGACTAGCATCGTACCCGGCTTCGCCCGGGGATTTGTTTGACCCGTGGTTGTTTCCCAGTATTTGCTCGGTGGTAATACTTGCCCTTGACTACCACGGTGTTTGGTTAGAAGGGTAATTGTTAGAGCAAATTGTTAGTCGAGGCAACAATGTGCCAATTTCAACTTCCTTTCTGGGCAACAACGTCCCACTTTCAACTCCAAGCCAAAGAATTGACACACTCGCACGTTTTCATTGTTCCCGGGGGTCGTCGTTGCGGTTGCTTCATTTCTGCTATGAGACTTTGGTTTATAATGTAAGATGGAAGTTTATAAGCTCTGTTAATGAATCTTGCCTTCCAGAAGGAGAACAGTATTTTTTATGATTTCGTTTCGTTCTGAGTCTACTCCGTAGATTTCAATGTTTTTTGTTTTTTTTTATTTCGGCTGTACCGTCCTCTTCGTGCTGATTCTGTTGTATCTCATTTTCTAGCTGGTTTCAAGCATTTTTCCAGACATGGAATTTCATTATTACTTTTCAGGGCATTTCCAGGTTTTCAAGGACTCCGATGAACCCGAAATTCCCTGAAGAGCTGTACTAAGCACAGTACGACCATTAGTTTTTAAACATTTTCTAGCGATGTCTTTAAGCCAAGTAGAATGCATCCATCGTTAGACGATCTATCATGTGCAAAAGTAAATATGATTTCACGTGGACTAAACAGAACAGCTAGCAACACTGTAGCATGTGAAACCTTACAGGAAAGTTTATTTTTGTTCCTTTGCTGTTTTGAGTTCGGATCAGTTAAACCTTACCTTAAGCATCAAAACAGAACATTGTAGTTTTCATTTCTCAAGTACTTTTTTCTTTCTTGCTGTTTACGAATTTCTCCACTACAATTGGTAGTCTTTTGTTTTGTTCTAATTGTTCCTTTTTTAGCTGTGTGTTCTCCGCTTTAATTTCTTCTTATTTAATTTCAATAAATTTCTTTCCTTCTAAAATAATTTCATTTGTGTTTTGATGATAACTTCCAATCACTCTCTATTCGTTTTATTGCTTGAGCTATTTTATTGTTAGTTGAATTAGTTTGATTTCCGACATCTTACTCTTTGTGTTTCGTTAAACAGGACGAAAAACCAAATGGGATAAGTGTTAAATAAATACGGATGGAAACCTGTTTAGGTTGCCTTTTGGCTAAAATGTCAGACTGCTTAAGTGGAATGGACAGACTGACATTTTTTTCTATCAGATTGCGAATTTGATCTTGACCTTCGACACTTTTTACAACCCAATCGTTTTTTTTTTTTTTTGTTTCCCCATCGTCGAATAGTTCATTGTGAAAACTCCAAAGAATGCCCTGCGTACTTTTCCATTGCGATTAGGCCTACTGCATGTTATGTAGTCTCATTAGTTTGTCCACTGTATACTAATCTTGCATTCCTTACAGACAGATGTCATTTGCCACCTGTATTTCAGTGGCTATCTCAACATCCACCGTGACATCAGATGTTGTAATACTAATTATTATTAAATAAACATGCGCAAACCTATAAAATCGGATATAAACCTAAAAAAATTAATTAACGCAGCAATACAAGAAAAAGACACGTAAGCCATAAGCACAGCAATAATATGTGTAAAAGAATCTCCAGCGTCCCAAAAACAAGCTGGTGCTTCTTATACACGTATTATTGCAACGCTGTTGACTTACATGTCTTTTTCTTGTATCTGTTACTTTTGAGCGTTAATTTTTTTTAAGGTTTACAAAGCTGGGCGATGGGCGTCTTTTACATTAGTGCGACGCTGTTGGTTTACATGTTTTTTTTTCTTTTGTCTGTTCCTTTAGAGCATCACATTTTTTAAGGCCTACATCCGTATTTTATACGCTTAAGCGTGTTTTAAATAATAATATCTGTTACTTTTATCGTGGCGATATTTCAGGTTAATTAAATCACTGGGTATGAGGTCATTGAGATGAACGTTTTATGAGATAAATGAGTTACGTTAAAATAGTGTTAAAATGCCCCGTTCCTTGTTAACACCTACCTTTTAAGCAATACAAGTTAAAAATTAGTTGACTGGTTCGATCTAGGAGAAAGCATAACTTCCCCAGCAAGAAGAACAACAACAATAATAAAATAGCATTCAGACGCCCCTCGGCCTTGTGTTCATGCCTACAATTTAAACTATAAATGTTGAAAATCGGTTAATTGGTTCGATTTCCGGGTGAAATAAGAGTGCCAACAACAACCAAAACAACAACAACAACAACAACGACGGTATCTACAACAACAAGAAATGGCCATGCTGTGGAGGCTGAACGTTTCAATTGCTGTCGTTAAAATCTTTAATGCAGTGAAATAGTAATGACCCGACCCCAAATACCTCATTTCGTTGGTCCACGTCAAATCTGGGCGAAACTACAGGGTTTCAAAGTTAGACGTTTAACATGGAAGTTGACGCTGAGGCTTACATAAGGACTGCTATCGCTATATTATAATAATCCGATAAAAATTATACAATTTCCTTTCTGCCTACATTTATTTATTGTGCAAATAATGGTGGGTTTAAGTAGGTCTCAAACGACAGTATAAGAAGGAAGTATTCAAACATAGTATTCATGAGGGACCCTTGGAAGAGTAGTTGGCGAGACACACTTTTCTCTCCCCTCCCACGGAAAAGGAAACCGTCTGACCCAGTTACCTGTAGAAGGCTGAGTCACACAGGTGGGGTGGGGGGAAGCCTCTTGCATCCAGTGACGCGTCAGACCGGCCGACCAACCAGAAAAGACCATCATCTCTTTTCGGACCGTCTAAGAAATGATCGTGTCTCAAGACATCTATTCATTCAAATGCTGGATTTAAATGTTACGATGAATTGACCAGATCCCAGACTGCTTTTCCTTTCGGTCAGACCATTACTTCCACCTTCAATAAACTCCATTTCTATGAGATGTGTAAGAGTCGTTCTCACATGATGTTAAGAGTGTTAAGTAAGCCAGGGATGTAGTGGACGGGCCCCCCCCCCCCCCCACCCGGGGAGGACCTAAACTGGGCCGTCGGACAAAAGTCTAAACAGAATATCGTATAATGGATAAACGTCTAACTGGACAATAATATAGCTGCGGCTTCTGATATTATATATATAACCGTAGCGAGCGCAGCAGTGCGAACGAGGCAGGGACATTAGACGATTCGTGTTAGACGATTTTCCATCGATTTTCCGTTGTACTCTTATACTGATATGTTCTACCAATTATGCGATTTTCCAGTTAGACTATTACCACTCATCCTCCCCCCCCCCCCCCCGCCCCTAAATTCTTTATCATTATTTATCTCGGGGAGGGAGAATTGGGAGTTGATGGATTTTTTTAAGCCCTTCAATTATTTAGATCCATCCATGGGTAGGGGAACTCAAAAAACAAAAAAACTGGCCAAAGCTGGGGGAAAAAATCCTTTTTCTAACTCAAAAATGCCACTTTTAGCAGACACTTTTCGTAAAGACAAAAATGTCTATAGCAATCATCATCCGCCTATGTCTGGATAGGACGGACGGATAGTGTCAGTGAATCTTGGTGGGTGACACACTAGCGCGTGTCCTAATATTTACTTACAGTTACGCGAATCAATTTAAAAAAGGCATGGTGACCAGCAATAGACTTAATATGCTTAGCAAAGCTATAATGTGTAAATGCATTTCCTAGCAAAATTGTCCCTCTCCGTCTCGAAATAACCTTATCAGATGAAAGTACGTTAATTCGACTGTTCCATTTTTTGCTTTAGTAAAAGTGCAGGCCTCGTTGTACAAATAAATAAGGCACACCTGACTTAGCATTTTCAGTATGCTATGCATAATATCAAGAATTTGTAGGGCTGGGATGGAGAATCTGTAACTCTAAAAAGCCCATATTGAAACGTGTTACATTCATTTCTATTAGTTCCGTCCGAGTTTTCAGAGGGTTCCATGCGTTCCATCTGGTAATTCGATTTTTGCTCATTTTTCAGCCCATATCTAAAGGAATCTAAATTACAACTAAGCTAAACTAAATAATAATTAAATACTAAGCTAGTTTCATTTAATTTTAGACTGAAAACTGAGTAGAAATCCCCACATAAAACTCATGGCGCCCTCTATAAACTTAGACGGAACTAATAGGAATGAATCTAAGACGTTTCAGAAGGGGTCTCAGTCACAAATTCTCTTGATAATATCAATACACCAGCAACAGCTTGCTGCCTCAGAAGATAAATGAAAATATGCTACGATGGTTGTCGCTTTATGCCTACACTTCCACCAGACACAATCTTATTCAACAGTATTATGTCCTACTTCGCACCATTTTTACGTCACCAACCAATTTTGAAAGTGTTAGTTAGTCAGTGGTAGTTCTGCATTCAGCATAAAGATGTTACTCTCGTCTTCCACTTTTTTTTAATTTTTAAAATATTTAAATTCGCCTTTTTTTAAATCGTTCAAATTGTTTTGCAGTTTTGCAGTTTTGCCTGCATTCGGCTGTCGGTTATGTAATTTAAGTGTTTTTTGTGTGTGTGTGTGTGTGTGTGTGTTTTTATTGATAATGAGCTGGAGTCAACTCGAAACAACGGGTTGACATTTTGCACTTTGGAGTTCTCTTTTCTAAATATTACATACATTTTCCTAATTTGATGGTCAGATTCAAAGAACTCACAAGTAACCCTCTGAATTGTAAAGTAACTCATTAATCATGGTATCATATAACACTCTGTAACATAGCTATCTACAGTATAAAAAAACACCATTACTTTTCTGTTACTTGGACAAATTTCAACCATTTTAAAGCCTAGTACTATCTAGAGTTAAAGTAAGACACCTTAACTTTAGCGGAGCCAAGCAGAGATTTGACCGTCTAAGAAAACATGATGAAATGGTGGTCAGTATATAACACTGTAGTCCCAATGTGACTTGACGTACGTAAAAGATTAAACATTTAAAATCATCTTTTTGACCGAATGTTGAGTCAATACAAAAAGTGCCACTAAACGTGTAAGTCATCAATACACTGGACTGGACAATATTAACTTCTCTTGTTTTGGTGTTTTTATGCGTTATTTTCTTTTAATTTTTTTCCAACTAGTGCTCATACTGTTGGCGTTTTTATTTTTTATTTTTATAAAGTTGAATTGTCGACTTGTTATTTAAAGGTACATTCCTGCTTGTCTTATAACAGCCACGCGCAGATTCCCATCTGCGATTGTTATTGTCGCACCGTTTCACGAGACTCGACATAGTAATACAAGGCCAACTCAGATATAAGCTGCGTTCGTCGCAGCGAGGAACGTAGCTACTATTTCAGTTGACCTTCGGCCTAGTAGACGAAACAGCATCTACGCAAAAATTGTGTCATCACAAACTCGTAAATATTTTATATTTTAACATCACACTTTATCATTTCTTAGGCTAGTGTCTTATAATTTTTCTTCGGCGATCAATTGGCATAAATAATTTAAATTTTTATCGCATTAGTCTTTTAGTTTTCGTTCGATGGTAATTATTAGCAAACGATTAAAAATTAGTACATGCACACACACAGATGAAACGTCATGTTATTGCAAGGTAAACGTTAGCAGTGTGCTATTAAAGGCACACAACTCCGTCCGGTATGTTTTAACAGTTTCACTCAATACATTACCGGAAATAGTTTTATATAAACTGATTTACCTTTCATTTGCTGGTCTAAGGATACGATGCAGATGTCAGTAGTGGCGCGTGAATGTTATTAGGCTTGTTTTAAACGGCTCGGTCCGAGCGGTATTTAACTCCCGCCACATTGCTGGCAAGCCGCGGCCCTGGAGGAAGGATAATTAATCCTTCGCTCATGTTTGCGACTTGGTCGTACGATGTGTCACGTTGCAGCGGCCCCGAAATGAGTTTGACTAGTGTCGTAGAGCAATGCGCGCTGCGGTCGTTTGAACTATATTTTAGTGTAGGTGACGCAGAGTAAAGTGGCCAGAACGGAGGGATTTATGTGCCTTTAAATGCCTTCCCAATATTCAACGGAAAATCACCTAGACGCCACATTTTAAAACGGATTTTTAGCAATGGATTGACTAACGGGAGGTACATAGACCTTTAGGGCCGTACTTGATGTGGAGGACCGAGAAAAATGGCGTTGGAAGGAATGCACCTTTAACACTGTTGGGGCCTATTTGATATGGTGGGTTTTGAAATAAGGCACTCACAGATTCCAAATAATCCGTGAATACCTAGAGCGGACGGTTGCTTGACCAGACACTCGACAGGCGCAACGTGAGCTGAACCCATTTTCCCTTCCTAGGAAGGAATGGGGTAGAAAACCCCCTGGCACGTCTAGCAGTGGGCAGGCTGAAATGTGGAGGGCCACGCTTTGCGCAGGAATTATGAACATTCTAAAGCTTCCTTAATCAGAATTGGCGGAAACTCACTGCCGGAATATCTAAAGAAAGAAATTGCGGGTGTAACGAAGCTCAATACACGTGCGCTAGTACTTGTGGATTTCACATGGCCGCTTTAGCTACTTTTGCTCACGTCACGTCTACTTAAATTTTAGCTTGGAGCAATTACCTAACTTTGCAACGAGAGGCGCTTGTTCGTACCCACAGCAACACACGCGGGCTTGTGACGTCATCAACAATGTAGTCTATCGTAGTGCAAACTTGGAGGGCAAGCAGAAAGTAAACACGTTATAATTTTGCTATCAGCACGACTGTGGGGGCATAGTGACCTGATGGTTAGCGTGACCGTCTCATGGGCCAGACGTCTCGGGTTCGAGTCCGACCTTAACCTTCCCTAGCATTTTAGGGAAGAGAAGGGCCCTGTGATGTCTCGTGCTCGTGTCGATTGTGGTATGTAAAAGAACCTAGGAATTTTCTATGGGATTTACCTAGCTAAATTGTCCCTATCTCCTTCTGGCGCTATGGCTAAGGGCGCATTTACGCAAGGACTCGCCTTTGTATTCTCGCAGCTAGAATTTAATCCCAATGGCAAAGTTGTCATTGCCATGGTAAAAACGCTACCGTACCTGGATTAGCTAAATCCGACGTCATTTGAGTAAGTGCTTTTAAGTCTTATAATCCGTGACAATAAGATAAAGAATTCCTCCTGACGAAATTTTACCAGTCTCTTCTGAACTCGCAATTATTGACTGTTTTCGTTGCGAATTGACATGTTGGAATTTCAGATGAATTCTAGCTTCTGGCTGCAAGAATGCAAAGGCGAGTCGTTGCATAAAGGCGCCCTGAGGCAGGATGCGCGTCAAAATCTAAAGCTAAAGCTCTCAGCACGACTACAACAATGGGTGACTCGTTGTTGTTCGTACAACGTTCGTGCTTATGATGACGTGACTTTCGAAAAATATATGTTTAAAGAAATTTATTTCAGAGTTAAGTTGGTTTAAATACAATTCTGTAAATACGAACACAGCCAGTCACGATTTGGAGTTTTTTTTTTTATTTGAGCAGCGCAATTAAAACACAAGAGCCTTTATTTTTTTTCTTTCTTTGCTCCAAACATTTAAACGGCACAAACACGGAGCCCTCGAACACGACACGCTGAACACGGCAGTCACTTAATGAGTTTCCCGTTGCTTTGTTTTCACAACGATGAATCAAGCAGCGATGCTTATGTAAGGCCTCACGCCAATTTTTACGTGTTAAACGAAACAATGAAATAATCTTATGGTTTATTGTTATTTTTCTTCGCCCGACACATCTTTCAAGTCAGCGTCCGTTCTTGTGTGCATCCTTGTTTGGGAGGAAAAGTTTCACGAAGCGCGAAATGGACATGCTTAAGATATTCTGAAAGACAGTGATCTATTCTTTCCATCGATCATACCAAAATTGATTAGCTTAGACAGGGACCGTCCTACACCCAATTAAAAGTGAAATGATAAAGGCTTAGCCAAACAATTTAAGGTTGGGGTCGTCCTACGGCTATTTAAAGTTGGACTTGTAATGGCGTAACAGCGATTGTAATGATTTTCGATTTCAAAATGCTCTTGCGAGTTCTCCAATAGCCCGAAATGGACATGCTTAGGATATTCTGAAAAGTTGTGATTTATACTTTCCATAAATCCTATAAAAAACCGTCCTACATCTGATTATAGGTGATGTTGTAACAGCTTAGCGGCAAAAGCGTATGGTGATTTTTTTATTTCAAAGTTCTTGCGAGCTCTTCGAGTGGTTACCTCTCCAACGTGTCTATGGAAAGGTCGGCCTTATTGCAAGGCTGACAGATGCCTTGGCCCCCATTGTAGAACTGAACCATATTGTGGGTATGGGTTGGCTTTGCGTCAACAAGGTGTTTCAGGTGCATTCGGGAAGCCAAGCTGTTAGTGAAAAAGGCTGGGAGTCTACTGGTTTGAGGCCATCAGGCTGAAGCGTATGACCTTCATAATTGGTCCCTGCGTTTCAGACTTCACTTGTTTTTACTGGATGTGCCAGACAACGAAATTGTGCAGGCACTGGTGTCGTACGGTGAAATTGTGGGCTTTACGCACGAATTCCATCCTATGGAGGGATTGCGGCACTGCCATACGGGTGTGCGTTTTGGCGTGCTCTGGCTGAATACCACTGCGGTTGTTGATGACGTTCCAAATGTGGTGGGAGTTCTGGGGATCGCAGGTTTGGTTGCAATAGCAGACAGGCCTCTGCGTTGTTTACGGTGTGGGCAACGTAGGCACTTGCTTCGTTTTTGCATGGCTATATACTACCGAGAGTGTAGGGGCTGCCTTGCCGCGTGACGCGCTGTGTATTTATCTCGCCCCTCTCAAGGGTCTGTCACCGTCGCTGGTGCTGCTGAACTGTCATACAACGTTGCTGGTGTTGCTGCTTCTGTGGCTGCTAAACTGTGCCCCTCCACAGGAATCCTCGGCTGGGTAGGTGACTCGTTGGCATTGGCCAGGTCGCAGCCGCTTCCCCAACACGCAGCGGTTGAACAGAATCAAGATTGTTTAGTTTAGTTTAATTTAATTTTGGTTAGGTTAGAGTGAGCGAATGGGTTTGTAGACTCAGGCTCATGCATTTGTCAATTAATCAACAAACACATACGGTTTTCAGCACTCATTAGCTTTATGTATCGTCTTCAATTTCTATTCCGGCATATGTTGACGTAAACCCGATATTTACATATAGCTGCGTACAATTTAGAACCGTGATGAGAAATAGAAGCTAACATGTGAACAGGGCAGTGTAGAAGTAAACCATTCATTTTTCGTCAAACTATTAGTTTTAGGAAATTTTCATCTCTTATCAATTATGTTGGAAATTGTGTGTTCTGAAACTTCAGTCCTCTATATTATTGCCGTAAAGTTAACAGGGGACGTGATAAAGGACGAAGACCCTCGACCGGAAACCACTTTTCACCGTACTGCCAAGATGGAGGCCAAAATTCAAATCGGAATGTTGGGGAGTTTTGGTATGTTACTTAGCATGAAATATACGATGTATCAATTTTCAAGTAATGGAATTTGTTCATCCAAACGCCTAATATAGACTAATTTGATAGGACTATAGAACACAATGTTGTATGTAGAGCCTTCTTTGGACACATTGACAGTTCACTTTATCATAGAAAGCTGATTTTTAGCTCATTTTACAGATGTTGCCCTGTAATTGCCCTGTAATTGCCCTGTAATTGCCCTGTAATAATACGAATAAAGGCCAAAGGCAGTGAAAGAGAACTGCAGACTAACCAACTTCAAACAAACTGCAGTGCAATAGCAAGAAATACAGAAATCCATCATGGTATGCCAAAACAAAAACGGTTTGATGCTGAAGGTTAGGTTTAACTGATCCGAAGTTAAAACAGCAAAGGAACACAAATCAGCTTTCCTGTGATGTTTCAGATACAGCTGTGTTGCTGTATTGTTTAGTTCACGTGAAACACTATTGATGTATTCAATCATTTGACAGGAAAATAAAATTAAAGCCAGACCTCAACTTTCAGCAATTTGGACTCCTAAATAAAGAAGGAATAATAAATGGCTTCCGTTTTGTTGTGGTTAGATTATTGAGTATATTGTTGTTGTTTTTTTTTTTTGTATTGGTAAGACTTAACCTGGAATTAACGAGAGGTCGATCACACACATAGCCACACACACCTACTTTTTGAGCTAATTTTTTCAATATTCTTTCGTCAAGGTGTGACCTTTC
>JAHWFP010228337.1:0-10776 GCA_023313725.1 Lithobius niger
TGGTTAATTATGTGCAGATACCAAATAAACAAGATTTATATTCAGCATCTAGGGACATAAGGGGCATGGATGTTAAGATAAAGGCTTTAGATATGCCCAAATATTCAGGGTTATCGTCTGCAGTTTCAGCTTTTACCTTCCTGACAGAATTAAGTAAAATAAAACAAATAAAGGGGTATACTGATGAGGAGTTCTTACCAGTTGCATACCTTTATGTTTAACTGAAGATGCCTATATTTGGTTCAAGCAGCATCCCCCTTTCAGTTCCTATAAATAGTTTGTAACGGTATTTAGGTTTACCTTCCATCCTCCTTCCAAGAATCGTCGTCTGGTTGCTGCATTGCGTTTAACAACTCAGAAACCAAATGAGGGATTTCAGTCTTTTAACAAACGCTGTGAGGCAATAATTCAGCAGCTAGATGATAGTTATTCTGTGGAGGAAATTGTAGAGATAATCAAACAGAATTTGAGTGAAAGATTTCAACCCTATGCATGTCAGGGGGATTATTCGAGTTTGATTGATTTTTACAATCATGCAACCAAAATGGAAGTTTACCTACAAGCAAAAATGCAAACATGTTCTATAGCATCTGGAAACGCATTAGCTTATTCACCAAACGTGACAACCCCAAACGTGACACGCTTACCGAACAATGTAAAGGTTCCGGTATCCAGCCCAACTGCGGCAACGGCCCCGGTTACAGCAAAAAGGTTTTGCCAGCTGCATAATAGTTCAACTCATGATTCCAACAATTGTTACCAAACCAATCAGTTGACTGAGGCAATACGGTTAGGAAATGTATCGGTTCCAAGATTGATTTCTAATTTAAAACCAGGTAACGCTCCAGAATCTATTACATCTGTTCAGTTGATTCAATCTCAACCTAAATCTGGTTCCTTATTTGCTCATCTAGAACAAGATGACCAGTCCAAGTCCCGACGGCAGATGCTCACGTGTAGCGAATGTTACAAAGTTGGACACACTGCTAAACGTTGTTGGCTTAAACATCTAGAGTTGAAGGTAGAATTTAATAGGAATTCGAGTACAGCTAATGTTAGCCAGATTCCCCAAACAACTTCTGGGTAAAATCCTAGTGCACCACCTTACCCAAATGTTTAAGGCAACCTGCGAAAGCTGGTAACGCAGTGCCGTTGCCTCACGATTATTGGTACGGAGGCCAGTTACCTGACAATCCTAGACGAATACCAAGAGGTTGTCAAGCTGAGCGTCCCAAAAAGCTAGATTATTTCGACCTCCCTGAAATAGTTGAAGGACCTAGTGAGCCCCAAAATAGCCCTTGTGGTTATGTTGGTGGGCGAATTGGGGACGAAATTGCTGACGCAGATGGAAGCTCGAGCTTAAGTTTTGTTCACGAGGGTTTACGCGAAGACCTTGTAAGTTTGGGATTAAGTTTAGAAACAGGGAATATCTCATTCGGTATGCGGATCGGCGTGGGCAGTTTGCCCTGGGTTTTTCGTTATTCCAATCCAAATTAAGACCCATTATTTTATTTACCCTTTTATTGAGATGCCAAATGCTATTCAGCCAATAATTCTTCGTGCAGACTTTTTGACTTGGTCTGGCATGGTTTTGAATTTTAAAAAGAATTATTGGTTTTGGCATCCTTACAAAGGTGCTATTGCTGGCAGCGCAGAGCTACATCCAACCTTGGAGGAGGTCCGAGAGTAAGTTGATAAAATTCTTATATTAAATGGCGAGCAGAAAGAACAACTTTTCTGTTTACTAGCTTCCTATCGTCATGTATTTTCTACCAGAGTTGGTAAATTTATGCATTGCCCAGATAGGGTGATTGACACTCACGGAGCTCCTCCAGTAGCTTGCCGTCCCTACCCCCTAAGCTATTTAGGCAGACAACAGGTTGCTGTGCATATTAAAAACATGCTTGACATGGGAGCAATAGTTCTGGGTTTCAGTGAATACTGTTGTCCAGTTTTTTTGGAGCCAAAAAAAGACGGACAGACAACGATGGTGATAGATTTTGTCCCTCTCAATAAATCTTGCCCACGGGACAAATTCCCACTGCCACTCATTGATTCCCTCATAGCACGTTACGACGAATGTCCCTATCGATCAAATTTTGATCTTCGTGATGGCTATTGGCACGTGCAGTACAGCTCAAAAATAAATGGACAAACACAACAATCGATGTGCTGCTCCTGCCTGCTGCTATAAAGAGGACAAGCACTTCCATTGTTCCAACAAATAGCGGTAACAGAGCAATCTGTATCAAAACTCTCATTAGGCTAACAATGCTTAAAGGGAGTAAACTGCAAGTGTTCTATCTAACAACATTCGACATAAGGTTATAGTTTGACACGCCACGAAGTGCTGGTGCCAGACAAATGACGGAAGCCTAAGGCAATTTCATATTGCAATTCGACCGAAATTGCTCATTGCGGACAGGTTGCTGAACAAGTTGACTGTAATTTTTGCACTATATCGACGATTGTTCGAAGAGCTAAAAGTAAACTAGGATTATTTGTCATACAACTTCATACGGCTTTTCAATAGTATTGCAAAGACGGTCCACCTTATTTACTGTTAAAGACTTATATACAAACGTTCCAACAGGAAAATGTGTCCTGCAGTACGGAAACGCTTTAAACTACTTATAATAACGTATTTGGTAGCGTACTCCACGTTACTACTTATACATTAATACATAATCAATAAACTGCACAGATAGCCCATATTGTTCTTGTTTAATGAGATTTTACTGGGATTAATATTGTCACTGTCTTGATGATTGTTGTAATTCAAAACTTCAGGTAAAGAGAATTTATTTAATTAAGAAAAATCAGATTTAAACAAGTATAGCTTGGGTGATTACGGTTCAGACCACCAACTTGGTGGTAGCCATTTTGGCTCTGAAATCACTACTTTCTATGGCGAAAACTCGATGGGTCCCTTTGCCAACAGTCTTCACTGAATATTAGTTCAAAGGTTAAATTTTTCCTGTAGCGTATGAAGCATTAATTGGTGGAATTAACATTGTACATTTTTTGGTCGGTTGAATCACTCCTTTGAAAGGCCGAATCATTGTTTAATGGGCTACCCTTTTACCAGCTTTATTATTATTTTTTTTATACGATATCACTTTTTTTTCGGTAGAATGAATTAGTGCATATTAGGCCATTTAAAAAATTTGTTTCTCGAGCCTTTTTCTAAAAAAAAAAAAAAAGCGCTGCGGGTAGGCGGTATTTTAGTCTTCTGTTCAGTTTCTGTATAGTTTTCAGTATAGTCTTCTGAAAGCGGCTGAGACGGATATAGCAACGACTTCATCCGTCTGTCTGTCCGTCGCTTTTTCAAACACCGTTGCTGTCTTACAGTTAATAGGTTTTCTTGACTTAACTAAGTGAAATAATTACATTTCATTGTCGCATTTAACAACTACAGGAAGACACGCAACCGTAACACCAAAAGGATTTTGTAAACGACACATTTGCTTCATTTAAAATCATCTCGACACCGTGTTGCATGGATGAATAGACCTACTCATGAACCAAATTCTCCATTAGCAGCTATATTTCCGAAATTAAAACGGCAGGTAAAAAATTGGCTTAAATGCTGAAAATTAGGTCTTAAATACCGTTGCCACGGCAACGTCAAGTCTCTGCACCGTGTTGCATAAATGAATACCTACTCTCGAACCCACTTCTCCGTTAGCTGCTACTTACAAAACGAAATTAAAACGGCAAGTAAAAATTAGGCCTAAAGGCAGACAATAAGCTAACACATTTTTAACCGGTAATTGCTGTTCTAGTGCGTGATTGAGGTGCGCAGGGCCCCCACATCAAAGTTAGGGGACTGATGCTAGCTTCAACAGCGTGCTCCCCTCCCCAACTGAAATCGTAAAAAGGTTACATTATCTTATAATATTCGTCGGGCCACATATTATTCATTAATCTGAGCTACTTAAGTTTGAAGGCGTCCTTTCGTAACAGGCTGACTGGCTTGCACTGCAGCGCTCCTGCTTCGTGCTCGTTGCCGTTGGATTGGAGTTGTTTTAGGTATAAAAAAAATTCACAATACGCACAAACTGAGTACATATTTGTAGTCATCAAAACTCAAAATTGCGGGAAAACAATTTTTTATGCCGTGCGGGCCCCTTGAGTGGCCGGGCCTGGGTACAGTGGGTCCACCTGCTCCCCCCCCCACCCCCCCGTGTGGCAGCTCTGGGGGTGCGCACGTCAATATTATCGAAAGAAGCCGTAGTGTACAGAATACCGGTTAGTCGATACAGCCGCTTGTTTTATTTTATTATTTATTCCATTCTCACGCCCTCAAAAACCCCTCGAAATTTTATAGAATTCAAGTGCTGTGCTACATGTTTTGAATATTGTTTGCCTTCTGAGCAAACTTGCTGTTCTAACGCAACTTTTTGGGAGTTACTTTTAGTTTTCGCTAAATAACTTGAGGAACATTAAAACCGATCATTTTTGGCGAAGTTATGATAACAAGTATCGGTATCGATGCTGCCTTTCTAAATAAAAAGGTTAGGGGTGTGGGAGAGGGAGGCGGGGTTAGTTACACGCGGCAGGGCTTGAGAAACAACTTATTTTTTAACGGCTTTATTTTAATTTAATGCACTGCACGGTGGAAACTGGTTTGGATGACTTTAAAATCGAATGAACCAATAATTGTTATTACTTCCTGTAATGCAAAACGAGGGTGAAAATCAGTCAAAATTCATTTGTCTTACGTTGGGCAGTTTTTTCAGACGTACTGCATCGTTTTGTGGTCAACAATAAACTTAGAAAGTATTGGCGCCCCATCCCAGCACAGCTGATTACCGAACGTAGGCTCCAGTTTTGCTTTCTATTGTTGCAAGCACGTGAACATGGCAACAAAGGTTTGTCCATTTATTTTTGAGCGGTACTGTACCCCTCGACCCTGAGAGTGGTAAAAAGGCATCGTTTGTAACAACTGAAGCTCAGTACATTCCGCTTCGTGCTCAATTTAGGCTCCGGAATGCCAGGGCACATTTATGGCGTGCTATGGCGTGCTATGACCCAATGTGTCGAACCAATAAGCCACCTAGGAGCCACTTCATAAGTGGATGACTTAGCATTGGCCAATAGGGTTTGGAACGATCATTTGATAGGGCTGGAAGCTTGCTTGTCCATGATGGGAGAAGAAGGCTTATCAGGACACTTTCAGAAAACAGAATTTTACGTTAAGGAACTATTGGTCCTAGGTTATTTGGTGAGGGACGATGGTGTTAAAGCTAACCCAGCCAAAGTACTGATTTTGCAAACTTGGCATGTGCCAAAAAGTGTGAAAGATGTACATAAGTTCGTAGGCCTTGCGTCTTGGTGCAGAAAGTTTGTGCCGAGATTTGCTGAGTGAATCTCCGCATTGACATATATACTGCATGATAGTAAACAAAAGCAACTCACGTGGGGTATTAGAGAAGATGACGCGTTTAATAACATTAAAAGTGCTTTATTGGACGCGCCAATTCTATCCCACCCTGACCCAGCTAAGCAGTGGATTTTGTACGGAGACGCAAGCGGAACTGGCATTGGCTGTTTGTTATGCCAGAAAGCACCAGACAGCGACCAAACTGTCACCGTGGACATGCCGTCACGGAGACTGCCAGCAGCTGAATCTTGTTATTCCTGTTCTGAACGTGAGTGTTTAAGTTTAATTTTTGAATTGAAAAAATGGCACCACTTTGTAGAAGGAGGAGACATACTTCTCGTAACAGACCACTATCCGCTAACCCTAATGGACGTCAAGAAAAACACCAGAGGGCACATTGCTCGATGGCTAGTATTCTTGTCTTCATTAGAGGCAAAGTTGGTTTTTCAATCCGGCCAGTTTAATGCACCCGTCAATAGTTTGTCTCGTATGTATGAAGGAACCTCACCTCCTGACGAAGGTCGGATAAATCCACCACTAGTGGAAGTCAAATTGCCCAATGTCAATCATCCATTTTATGTCTCCAACAACGACTGTTTCAACTGTACATCGAGGTTGCACAGGTAACAGTGGAAATGATTGCGGCAGCACGCCTGCCATGGATGAGCAAATTAACACATAGGTTCATCAAAACATGCCATTCGTGCCAAACTCACAGAGGCCATGGCTTACGAACCCTTGGAAGATTGCAAACCATCCCCCCCTAATCTATCCATTCCACAAGCTACATTCAGATTGGAAACAGGGACTTCCTATGACCAAGAGTCCACGTAAGAACCGTTAATATTCTGGTGGTTTCAGATTTGTTTACCGGCTATTTGTTATGTTTTCCTTGTAAAAGGTTTGATTCGAAAACGCTTGTTACATTATTAATAAACCGGGTTTTTCCTATTTTCGGGATACCGAGGAAAATTGTGTCTGACAATGCACAATCATTTACAAGCCAAATAAGCACGGAATTCTACAGGCGTTTTGGAATTAAACAAGCTGTTACCACCCTTTACCATCCAGCGTCCAACAGTCCAGCTGAGCTTCAATGCAAGAAGCTTGGTAGGATGGTCGCACAATTTTGTGAGGGCAATCCCAGAGATTGGGATGAGAAGTTGCCATTATTTATGCTATCTATTAACAGCTCGATTGATTCGAGGACCGGATACACCCCAGCATACTTAAATTTTGGTAGAGAGCTGGATAGTGGCACAGAACCTCCCATGTCTGATGCCCTGGAACCCCCTCCCTTATGGGCTGTCACGCTTACAAATAATTTAAGTAAAGCCTTAGCACGAGTACGTCGGCTACGCCAATCAGATCGGGCATATGAATACGCCAAGCTCAATGCTCGAATACCTAAACCCTTGGAATTCGCCGTAGGTGACAAAGTCTGGGTACGTGGGCATTTCATCTCCCACAAACACTCGCATTTGCTGCAAAAATGCAACCAAAATACACAGGCCCATACACAATTGCGCAGAAAATCTCACCACAAGTGTACAAAGTAAGGGAAGTGTCCACTGGTCTCCTACAAAAAGGATTCCAGCACATCTCTAACTTGCGGCCAGTAATTGAAGAGATACCTGGCGAGTTTACCTAATTGGCAAATTCCTTCAGCGAGCATAAAATTTGGTAATATCGTCTGATATCTACTTTTTTATTGCGTTGAAATATCTAGGTGGGTGAAATTGTTACCTTCCCTGCATTGATTGCGTTAAATTATTTGTATTAATTTGGTTTTAGATATATTTGCATGGTTTATTTGTTAGTTTATAAAATTCGATACTCATCATTGTGTGGTCTGGCCAAACACCAGTATAAATGACACCACACGTTTAGAGACCCAAACCTCCCTTTCATCTAAAAATCCACCCATTAACTTCAGCAGAGTGAATAAAATTAATATAGTGTATTTAATTTCATAACACATGAAAATATGGACATTTTATGTATAATGCGTAAGTTCAAGGAGGCCTTAGATCGACGTCAACTCTCGCTAAAAACCCTTGAATTTGCTTATGAGTGGTACAAAATGTTAAAACGCCATATTTTCAAAATTTATGACACAAAAATTATTTGGGACTTAAGCGTTAAATCGCGCCAAATCTGGTTTGTGTCATGAAGGAACTCAAAATTATAGTAATAAAGGCTCAACAGGATGCAATTCTTATTCATCTAGGACTGCGTTAAATCGCACTAGGAATGTTGAAATGCAGACAGCTGCAAGCCTTTTTCACTTTCTTAGCCATTATAACCAAGTTTAGTTTTGGTGAATAATGACTAAAAGTTATTTTTGGACACAATAATTAGTTTGTCGCTTACGACAGTTAGTTAAAAAGCTGAAGACTTTTGGACCCTATCCTAACAGATAGGTTCATCAGTTTGGTTTTAAGTTAGCGGCCTAAATGTGAGATCGCATTGGGACCCTAACAACTCATTTGGTTAACCCCTGTACTAACACAACTAACCAATTTTGCATTTGGACCTAGTTATGACCTCTTTTATTTTGCCTTTTTGATTTCCGGGAAGAGAAGGTACTTGTCAATAACTCGGGTTAATAGCTCCCATTGACACAGTTCTGCAGGACTCCAGCAAACTCGTTGATACATGCGCAGCAGTTCAATAGGAAATTGGTTATTCTCGGTAGCGTATCCGTGCCAGTGTTAATTAGCGGTATAGCTGATGATTGCACTGATTGTCTGAGTGTGACAATAATCAGAGTGACCCGGAGGCAGGTCTGAAAGGTTGTTAATGTTATTGATGGGTCCTTGAAGCCGTGCTGATTTCCCAACTCACCCGAATTTTGTCAAAATGTAAAGTTTTGCTTTTGTCTGGCAAAATGAACTAACCCCGTTTTGACTAGTTAGCTACAAAATTCAATTTATCTCCTGACCCAGCTGTTTATAATTTGTTTTACACGCTGTAATTATTTGAAGGCAAGTGACAACAAACCCATGGACAGCTTTTATAATTTGAATTAACAAGCAATTTAAATAAAAATTGAAATTTCGAGGCGCAATCAAAGGTAAAACTGTACCAGTGTTAAGTTGGTTATAGAATTAGAAATGTAATTTTAAAGGATGAAGTTGACGGCGTTATTTTAAGGAATCAATTTGCAACTTTTTTAAGGTCCATATTGGTACCAGTTCGTTAAACGCAAGGCCAAGGCCAAGGTTTGAGAAAGACTTCTGAATTAATGATTAACTGATTTAGTCAATTTTGTATTGCAGCGAATTTATAGTTTTTAACCAAATACAGTTAAGGATGGCTAAAGGCGAATAAACATTACATTTAGTTTCTATCTAGGTCAGCCCAGTTGGAAATTATCTCTGTTGTAAAATTTGAACAGCATTTATTTTCAATTTGGTTAATTCGTACCAGTCAGCCCAAGGTAAAGATTGCAGCTTCTCTAAATCTAAGAGCGAAAATGAGGATTTCACCGATTCTACGTGGCAAGAAATTTAGCTAATGTTGTTCCTGGTTAATCTTCGAACTAACTCATTTTTGCAGGCTGCAGAATGTTAACACGATCTTTCACTTCAAACAGCCGTAAAGAAAGAAAAATTGGTCAACTCGAATCGTAAAAAAAAAAAAAAACGGTTACATGTATACACTCAGCTATGGCAAGTAATGGCCCTAATTTATGCACTGGTTATTTGCAGCAGGAAAAAAAATATGGCCGATTGCTATCTAATTGTAAATAATTTAATTATATAAGCTTCCATGTAGTGTGGTGTTATGCAATTTGCAATCGTGAAATTGTGTAGCTTAACCTTATATAATATTTACAACTATTCTTAGCTAGGATGCACTACAATATTTTAAATTGCATAACTATAGTCGCCAAGTACATAGCCTAACTTTGGAGGTGTCACTTAACGACATTTATGCCAAATTTTAACTAAAAAAATGGAAAGTTCATGGCCAAGCCCAAAACATACAAATATGTTCACACTCCTAACACAATTCAGCCATAATTTTTACAATCCACCCCTTGCCTGGTGGCATGACACTGTAAAAATAATCCACTTCGTCTTCTACGTAGATTTTAGCCCGAAATATTGACTTTAAAACACCAGCTAATTGCTCCCCAAATTTTATTCAAGTCTCACCTAATTTGCACCTTGTTCTTCAGCAGCATTCATCTGAGTATATCCCGCTTGCTATCGTGGTGGAAGGTAGAGGAGCGGGGTATAATCGACCTAGTGTGGTATAATCACCCGATTATACACCGATTATATATATACCTTTTCGTTGAACGCATGCGCAACTTACCGAGCTAAGCTTAAAACAGACGCCAACTGCTAGTTAATGATTGTGGCTTTTGACTCGCATATATATACCAACTAGAAAACTGGACATATTCGTTACGATTGTCGTATTTTAACATCACTGTATAATTTTTTTAGGCTAGTATCTTATAATTTTACTTCGGCGATCTATTGGCATAAACAATTTTAATATTTACCGTATAAGTCTTTTAGTTTTTCGATCCCTTAGTAATTATTAGCAAACCATTAAAAATTAGTACAGGAACACAAACAGCGCCATCTCTCGGCGGATTTCAGCAATGCATGGTTGATGCGGCGTGTTTAACGGGAGAAAGTCGCCGACAGCAGCATCGCCTATAACTTCTCGTTGGAGACAAATAATTTTATGAACTGACAGACTGATAAGCAAATAAAACGTAGCATTACATTATAAATATTAATGAACACAAAGAATGTTTAGTCCTTTTGGTATTATTTATTTTGAATTGGGATATACTCCAGTAAAACAGCCCTCTAGCTTTTGTGGATAATACGGCTAAAAATGTTTTCGCACACAGCCTGTAACCAGACTAAAACTAACTCATGCTAATTAATTTGAAATTATACCCCTCGCGCTACGCGCTCGGGATATAATTGCAAAATAATTAGCATTCGTTAGTTTTAATGTCAGGTTACAGGCTTCGTGCGAAAACAGTAGCCGTATTATCCACAAAAGCTCTAGGGCTATTACTACTGAAAATACTACAAACCACCAGACACATTAGAATTAATATAATTTACACTTTATTAAAACATGCCACAAACACCGTATAATTTAAACACTGTTCAACACGCAAAATAAATAACTGGAAATAATTTAACAGGCATTTGGTTCAAATACGTTTTCACAATCACTTGGAATTCGTGTCTCTCCATAATCTTTACACATACTCTTGGCAGTTTAGTATGCAAGGTACTGCTTTTTTTTGTTAATTTTAACCAGTTAATTAAAATCATTCTTTTCTTTTTTATTCTCGTGGCAACGTCACTTTAATCCCAACTGGGATTAATTCCTCAAACGTACCGTAT
>JAHWFP010228339.1:0-10143 GCA_023313725.1 Lithobius niger
TTAAAAAAAAATCGAGCAAACTGCTTCTCACACTACGACAAAATTATTCCAGAGTCAAAAACTCCTGAAATAATATGGAACAATTGTAATAATACTTACCCTGGTTTCAAGTAAGGTAAGATTAAATCTTTCATTGTTATCACATATTTTTTTAACCCCGATGGGAAAGGACTGCGCCATATTGGGTGTAAATTTGCTTTTGATTCGTACAAGTCCATGGTAAGAGGAACGAAAGATGCAACTGCGCCTACCTGGAACAAATTAAGAAGTTGCACACAAATTATGTTTATCTAATTCTTACGTGAAGACTGTACAAATGGAATATTTAAACATTATCACACATTTTATCTCAAAACATAAACAGTGAATGACAAATAGTTTTTTATTACCTTGCAAAAATAAAAATAACAAAATTCACCTTAACCTACAACTTTACTGAGACCGAACACCAACAAACTGAACAAAATACTGATTCCCACAACTTGTGAAAAGTAAACAGAAAACTACAGATTAAGTAGGTTTGGATTTACATTACTTTCTGCTCATTTATTAATATAACTGATTTACTATCTTTCTAGAAATGATAACGATAATCGGTTGTCTGGTAGTATCCCAGTACGTATGGATAAATGTAAAGCACATGCATCCAAACCAATCCAGGTGCCCAAATAGGTTCACCTGATGTTACTAATTCAACATGGCCATTTGGCATAAATTGTTCTGGATATCGATTAAAAGGATAAGCTCGCTGAATAAACACCTTCCATATAATTGTGGGTCACGTGACAGCATTGACGCAAAAACTGTGTCGTCACAACCGGAAACAATGAAACGTCATGGTTATTGTAGACGCGCAACGGATCATATGCGTGCGCGACGTAGTAAATAAAGTTGCCAATATTCAACAAAAAATCTTCTAGACGCCACATTTTTAAAACGGATTTTTAGCTAGGGATTGACTAACGGTAAGTAAATAAAACTTTGGGGCTGTACTTCATGTGGAGGATCGAGAAAAATAGTGCTGGGAGGAATGTCCTTTTAATTTATACAGTATATGTGTGATAATTCAAAAATAATAATACACATGTATATGTTAAAGGCTTTAAACACGGTATATATGCGTGTATGAATAATTAAGATGTTAGCATAATTTATGCAGACAGTACACCCCACAACAAAGGTAAAGAAGATTACAGAAAAAGTTCTCTCCTGATGAAGCAAAGACTAGCAAACAGCCTGCAGTTGACGAATTACTTTAATCTTGACAATAATTCCTTTACTCGGTCACCTAAGGACAAAATACATCAATCAGGAAAGGCATACCCCAGAAATGTAACCAACGCTGGGTGAATCTTTCAAAAAATTGCCAGTGAGTGTTGTCTGAGGCTTGCATCATTACAAGATGGCAGTTCTCTGTTGAACAACCCCTGCTTTCATCCTCTCATTTTTATTATGTACTTGCTTATATTGTAAGCGTAAGGTTTTTCAAGGATTTGTTGCATTTCTGGGGTATGCATTCATGACGTATTTGGTCCTTTAAATGAACAAGACAAGTAATTATTATCAGATTTTAAAATAATTCGTCAACTATATGCTGTTTTCGGGTCTTGGCTTTATCAGCGAGTGAACCTTTCCTGTGGAAATTTCACATTATTCTGCACATCTTAATGACAATTAAATGACTTTTTTTGACAATAAATGACAATTTAATGACAATTAAATGACATTTTTTAATGACAATTAAAAGAAAGAAAAGATAACATGGAAACAGTTGCAAGCAAATTGTAGTAAATCAAACTAGAAAGGATGGGACCTGCAATACGCCTACCGAAAATTCGCATGTACACCTAATTGCGTGGATTTGACATTTGGTTTTGCCACGAGTTTGTGTTTTTAAAATTCGTAGAAACCAAAGCAAAATGAAACTCTCGGTTTTTCAAATACCTGACACAGTTTTGATTTCTTCTTGCTGACTAAAAATCCAATGGCATCCCCTCCTGGATCGCACGCAATACTCGAAACTCGATAGTAGACTGCATTAGGTTTCATTTTATATGGATCCTCACCAGATAGATTGAGCTCGCAATCATCTGAAACAAAATAATTTTGTTTTCAAATAATGAAATACTTATTTAGCTGTTCAATAGTAAATATATAGGAAGACAATCCAGGTCTGTCTGAGTACTGATAAGGGCAAAATAAGAACAATGATGCCAGTGATACAATGGCTACACTGACACCAAAGTTACGGTTACGATATCCATCCAGTTTGTAAAATGTTGCGGATACCGGTACCAATATAGTATCGAAAATGTAATCCCCAATTATTTATCAATTTTGTAGCTTTCTTCAAAAGGTTCCGAATATCTTTAAGGGGCTTGTTGTGAGCAGCTCTTTGTTTTAACACTTCCATTTAGTGCTCACTTGGTTTTGTAGTGTGGGGTGAACAAGAAGGTGGGTAACAAGGCCCGGGTATGCTGAGGGTTGGCTGTTCATAAATTGAACTCCTTGATCTTCCAGATGTTTGATGGTTATGGCCTCTAAGGCTCGAAATGGTGGAGGTACTTTTCCAGTTGATGCCATGTTTGGTTGAACTAGGTGATCGGAGATTCTGTTTTTCTGGTCTAGGGTTCCAGCGGCAGTAATATGATCAAGGACATGGATGGATATCAATACCTGTCCTCGTCTTTTCTATATAGATGGCATCACATTCACGTTTACACGGCCACAAGAAAGCAGATTTTAGCGATGTGCTTTGAAATGCGTATCAAAAATGGCACCTGTTTACAAGTTGCAAGACGGCGATTAGGGCTTCTCTACTACGGAATGCAATTCACGCCAGTAGGCACAGAAACCCCTTCTTTCCTACCCTCCTTTTGGTAAATAGTAGATATATCCCACGCTGCTCGACCCCTGTATGTAGTAAACTGGGTCAGCTTACACCCAAGTAATCTAACATAATCAAGTCTTAGTGGTCTTTCTAGTCATTTACTTATTTTCAATTTATTTACCAAAAGTTTGGGTGGCACCAACACAAATTACGCGAGCGCCGTAACTGTGTCTACTAGCTGTACCAGGCCTGCTCTACATGAATAGAGACAAATCGCATCCGACTCCCGAGCCATCTCTGTAAAGCACTTCGGCTTCTGTATCACCAGATGGGAGAAAGAGCCATGAACAGGTGTTTACAAGACATATGGAGGCGACATGGACGTGATGCGCATCCTTCTGAAGCGTTTTGAAGTGGTCATGTAAATGTAGTGATTGTCCACATGGCACCTAGTAAACACTACATAACATAGTGTTTTCGGGCATTCTGGTGCTATTTAGCATCTGGTGGTGGATGGCTGCTCTTGGTATTTACTATCCACTTTGTTCGGTTGTTGGAGCTGTTTAGATTTCCTACGCGTGTTGCGTCGTTGCTATGTCAGAGAGACTTTGTACAGAATCTTCATGGTTGACGGCTCATTTGCCTCTCCTTCATTCTCTGCCTGATGAGGGGATTTAAGTTTGAATTACAGGTGTTCTAATGACAGTCTAAGCCCAGTGCTGAGCATATCACCCCGTAACGACCAGTGGTACAATGCATGTGCCTCAAATTTGCCGCACGAATGTTTAGATGTAAACACGAGGGAGACTGATCAAAGTGAAGTGCCTGATGAAGACAGACAGCATTTGTAACACAGAAGTAGTTAGAAAATAGGTTATGCTTTTTTTAATGCCCACCACAAAGTTTACCAAATTAACTGCATAATCCCATAGATGTTTAATAAACATTTACAGCATACAAACGATAACAGCTTCACTACAACGTGATTAAAAATATGCGGTATGATGATGTCAGTACACAAAATAGTTTACGGTAAATTAAGAAGCATCACGTTTTTAAGAATTGTTGCAAATTTGACAGGAAAAAGCACAAGTGGTTAGATCTAACGGTAAAACTGGGGAGAGGGGGTAAGGGGGAAGGGAAGAGCAACACGATGAAACTGTTTTTTCAGACTTTGGCATAAGGTAGACGTGGGTGTCTACACAACCGTGGGAGCCAACTAGACAATTTACGTGCTGTAAATTATCCTATTTACAACAACTGTAATCTTTTTAATTTCTCATAGTTAACATTTTGTACTCCTCTTATTCATTCGAGTAGATCTCTCATCATTGGCTTTTTTGAAAAATAACTTCACAATTTTATTATGCAATTTGACAATTTTTTTAATGAGGTAGTCTGCTGCAAGAGCATAAATTTCAATACTGCATCTAAGGTATTTAATCATGAACAAACTCAATTCTACACTCTAGGGTCAAGAATATATTTTAAAAAAAAATCAGGGAAAAAACACACCCAGAGGAATTTAAAGGCCAATTTCACCTATTTTCACTTGTAAAGTACAATCTTTAGCCTCCTAAAAGAATGATAGAGATGCTTTACACACATCATCTTTACAATTACCCGAAGAATGCCAAGTTTTTGGAAAAATGCCCCTCTTTTCTGTTCACGGATGGCACTAGATGTCACACAGCTTCGCCAACTAAACGACACATTTTCAGCCACCAGTTGTTACATAGTAAGAGTTTTTTTCTAAGTTTTTTGACGAAGCAGCAACATCAAGTGCCATCTACTCCATGGATTGCCAAGGAGTAGCCATCCAGTTCCATCCATCGTCAGTAGAGAATACTCTGTGAATGAGAGCATAGGCACCTTGCTGATGGTAAATTAAAAATCTCAAACCATGATTTTAAGTGAACAGAAAAGATAAATATTTTTTTCTAAAAACAATGACATTCTCTGGTTAGTTGCATAAAAAGTTGTATGCAATGATTTTCTAAACCGGCCAAGAATCATAATTTACAAGGCAAAATAGGTAGAATTTTCCATTAACCTAACCTGAGGTTTTTTCCTCAGTTTAAGTCAGTTTTAAAATTTTTCCGCTTAAAAACTGATGATTCTACCAGAGAACTAGTTCTCGCAGGAGAATCACAGTTCTCTGAGTAGAATCCAACGAAACAATATGGGACGTCCCTTTTGCTATCGGCGTTTTTTACCTTACTTACCTGCATACAATAAACTCTTAATTTATAAAATTTTATGTCACTTCTGGTCGCTTCCTCCCTCTGCCTCATGTGTTCCAACGCCACTGTCTTTTGCAGCTACTGGCACGTTGGAAACCATCCGCGCCAGGGAGTCCTGAAAGTAACACAGTTTTGTCGGGTTCTGCTCAGAGAACTGCGATTTTCCTGTGAGAACTAGTTCTCTGGTAGAATCATCATTTTTCCATAGCATTCTCCTAACTGTGTTACAACACGGGAGGATCATAAAACGTGGAGCGGCGCCAGCCACAAATCGGAGATTGCCTTGCACCTGCATGGCTTGCAGAATCCTCCCGGCCAGCCCGGGCATCACCTCCTTGTTGTAGCATAGCCAACACCGATGGTGAGGATTAATTTGCTAAGGACATGATCTGGGTAGGCGAACCCTCACACCCCACAGCGGCTGAAGCCACCGCTGATCGCACGGAGTATGCACGGAAGTGCTCTGTGTCAATACTCATCGAGCGAAGAACCGTGCACAGCAATCTCGCCACAGTTTGCGAGTTGACAGGGCAGAGCGGGCACACATAGGATACAAATTGATCATCGGGGCTCGCCCCCGGGGCGTGCGGAGGTTAATAATAATAATATAATAATAAAAAACAAATTGCACAGCGAAAGCTTGTAAGCTTGTTGCTGGAAAGGCCACAAGGCATTAAGTCTTGAAGACGGTATTGTCCAGACGTCGTTTCAAAGTGTCAGTAGTATGGCAACCACTGAACATTGTTTCATCAAGTGAGTTCCAATCATTTATAACTGCAACCGAGTAAATGTTTTTTCTTATGTCAAGTCGAACAGATGGTTTTTCTAGTTTAAAAGAGTGGCCTCTGGTATGATTTATCGTCGAGCGCTTAAAGAATTGCTCCTCTTCTCCCTTAAGGAACATTTTATAAGTCTCAATGATCGCACCCCGTCGCCTTCGATCAGCGAGAGTTGTAAGCCCAAAAGAAGCACAACGCTGCTCATAGCTCAAAAAGTTCAATTTAGTAAGCCTTTTAGTTGCCCGCAGTTGAACCCTTTCAAGAAGATTAATGTCTTTCTGTAGCCAGGGAAGCCACGCCATATTGGCAAACTCCAGGTGAGGGTGAATAAGCCCTTTGTAAAGCCGTTTAAACGAGTTGGCATCCAATTTGGGTAAGTGTCTCGAGAGGAGTTCAATCTGTCGAAGGCACTGGCAGCCGCTGTAGGACATTGCTTGGACACACTTAGATTGTTTGTGACCCACACACCCAGGTCCTTTTCCTCAGTAACCTCACTTCCAAGGGTGTAAATGTGTTTTGGATTATTGTGGCCGAGATGCATTATGTGACATTTTTGGGATTAAAGGTAAGTTTTAAGTTTGTGCAATTCGTTTCCAGTGTTTTAATATCCTTTTTGGAACTCGCACCTATCTAGGATTGTTTTAACTGGCCTACCGATTTTCAGATCATCCACAAATTTAAGTACAGTATAACCTCGTTAATAAGAACTCGGATAATAAGAATTCCCGCTTAATAAGAACTTTTTTCAAGATTTTGGTTGGTCAGCTACTCAGCCAACACTAAATATATACGGCTATAACGAACTCTGCTAATACGAAAGTACAGATAAGACGAACAAATATTTACAATTCTAGCTTATTTTTACGAATTTGCTGTTCGCAACGGTTTCTTTTTCCTCCCCCTTGAATTTCGTTTTGTTTCATGCAAAACATCAATCGCTAGTTGACTCCATCTTGGGACGTGATAAGAGTTTTGTCCGTTTGCGCAAACGCGAAGGTCAAGGACGAATGAAAAGAAAATACCGTATACTGGTAGGCTACATTTTTTTTTAAGTTGCAGTCCCAATTTCTTTCGTCCGTTTAATAAGAACTACGGTTAATAAGAACATTTTGAGTAGTCCCCTTAAAGTTCGTACTAAAGAGGTTTTACTGTACATGCGATTTAACTCTGTCTCGTATCTTGGCTGTGTGAACCGCAAAAATTCTGGGGCCAAGCACGGTACCTTGAGTAATGCCAAGTCTAACATCAGTCCAAGCAGAATTAATATCATCAATCACCACTCTTTGTCGGCGTTCCCTAAAGAAGGCAATACAAAAATTGATAACTTCGAGAGATATACCATCATCAATTTGTGTTTTGATAAGCGTACCATGATCAATGCTACCAAATGCATTAGCGATATCAAAAAAACAAACATCAACTGGTTCACCTTTGTCCAAATGGTATGTCCAATTATTCCGCGCCGCTAAGAGGTTAGTGGAACAAGATCTATTTTTTGCGAAACCATGTTGAGCTGTGTCCTCAAATTTATTTTCCTGAAGTTCTCTTTCCAATATAATTTGATCTCACATTGGGCTCGTGTGGTGGATGTAGGCCCGGACACAACGCACCGTGTCCAAGGATTTCTCCGGATGTAGAAACAGCCGCAGGACGATGAAGGGCGCACCATCTCCTGCCGTCTTGTGGTACCGCACCAAGAAAAAGCCTTCGTCGTCCTGAATGTCACACCATTGCAGACACAACCGGGCCAGCTCACCAGCTCTACTACCAGCCGCTACGACCATCAGCATAACCGTCTTAAGAGTCAGAAATTTCTGGGCCAAACCCTGCAGGGCCTTCAACAGCCAGATCCCAGATCACGACGTAGTGGAGGCTTCGGGTGCCACTTCTTAAACAGCCCCTTCACTAAACGACGCACTAGCGGTTGTCGCGCCAGTGTCGTTCCACTACACCCGTCAAGTATACCTCTCAGCCACTGCCGTTAGCTGCCGCGCCGCATTTTTCTGAGTCAGCCGAATAGCCGCTGAAAAAAATACTCCTAGAGCCGAAAATTTTGTAGTTTTAATGTATCAAATGAAACGAACGGTTATGAAGTTAGTTGTAACTTGTCTCTAACGATAAGATGCTCTCGACCGCCTTATTTTTCATAGTTTGAAACCATAGTTCCCTGCCAGAAACTTATGCGTGCCGTGTATTTGTGTCATTAGCATGCATGGTTACTTTCAGTTTAGTGGTGATTGACTCCGATTTTTAATTTTAGGGCACTTTGCGAATTTTTCCTTTTTCATTTGAGATTCATCTAAAAATCCATTAGGCCTATGTTCCCACCCTCCTCCTTCCATTTCATCATTTTCGTGTGTGTAGTGACTAGTGAGTTTCGTCGTTGATATCTTTGATTCATTTGGATCGAATTAGCCTAAAATTAGCCATCAGCCGGCCGAATATATAGTTGGCCGGTGGTGGCCATAAAATTTGAGGCTAGCCGTAATTTAGCTGAAATTTCTGTTAAGCCGGCTGAAAATGACAAAATAATGCGGCTGAGGGGTGTACCGTCTTGCCACCTAGATACTGCCGCCAAATACCCCATCATGCTACGAAACAGTAACCCAGTCGAGAATAGCTCCGCCACAAAGTTCAGGCACCCTTCAACCGGCACCGACAGGGGATCCAGACCCCAAGTTCCACACCAATCACTCCACCTCTTCCACTTGGAATTGTACAAACGGCGCGTTGACGCCGCCACATCCGCCAATACAATCTCTTTCGCAACAGTCGAAAGTTCAAAAGCACCACACCACCCTTGCTGTCCGTAACTTTACTAGAACTAGTCACAATGTCATTTGGAACACACCCCTAGGTCTCCCACACACACCTGTTTTAGCAAAGTTAAAAACAGAAGAAAACAAACCAAGGCGGCCTGTGGGCACTGCCCTAGCAGTGACGGCTCTGCCCACAATTGGGCACTCGTAGCGTTCCCTTCCGGCTCCCTGATTAAGTCCCGTGAGGCCTGCTCGCAGTCATCGCATTGCGAATTGCCCCTTGCAACTCCTCACCAATTAATTTCGGCAATGCAGCAAGTGAATTAGACAGACTCCACCACGGGATAACCGGGTTTACCTGACCAGTCAGCACGGAAGGCCGAACATCGCCGCCATCGTCTATAGTCGGCCCAGTCATGGCTCGCCCGGCGTCATCTTCACTTGATTTAGACCTTTTCTCATTATCCATCTCTTCCCGATAATTCACACGAACCGTTTTCTGAGACTTCTGTTTGTTGTCGTTGTCCCTAAGCATTGTCGACGACCAGTGTTGACACAACTAACCACGTTGTCGAAAAGGGAAAAAATAACCAGAGCAGGGCAGAAACCATGATCACTCGTACCGGCGGCAACAGAGGCAGTGGGGTTGGAGCACGTGAGGCAGAGGGAGGAAACAACCGGAAGTGACATAAAATTGCATAAATTAAGAGTTACTTGTATGCTTTGTATGCAGGTAAGTAAGATAAAAGGTGTCGATTGCAAGAGGGACATCCCATTGTAACACAGTTAGGAGGATGCTATGAATGAGAATATTGCAATTCCACCTAAATTTGACTTAGAAATGGGGCAAACATTTCAAGCACTGATAAGCCTAGCATCAGTTAGGTTTAATCCAGAAATGCAATTCTGCCAGAAAACAGAATGCAATTTTCACACACACAAAAACAATGAAAATTGAATGTTCATTTGCAATAAATTCTTACGGTCAATTCTCATTACACTATTTTTCTTACCGGTGCATCCAACACAAATGGTGTCCCCTATCTGCAGATACCTAAGGAAGAAAAAAAAATAGCATTTATTTTACTATCATAGTGAACATCAAACTTTAAATTGGAGTCACTATTCCGAGAATTATGGAGAATATTACCGCTAAACTTCACAGTAATATGACGAGCGTTGTGATCAAACTTTAAATGCTTTTATGAAACACTAGCATTGTTGAGTGCAAAGTAAAACGCCACATGGATTTTCTTGATAAGTTCACTTAGTCTACATGGATTTTTCGTAATGAAGGCTGAATCGTCAGTTCCAGTATCTTGTGAATTAGCAAACTATGAATGATGTTATATTTTTACGTTGCATGTTTTTTTTAGAAAATGGGTGTAAATCGAATTGGAGATATTGTCTTTAGAAATGTTAATGGTAATTTTTTTTGTGGGCCACAAAACGCTCCGATTCTAAACTTTCTTCTAAGTTTAAAAAAAAATAACGATAAAATTTCGTGATCACGGAAAACATCCGTTATCAGC
>JAHWFP010228360.1:1657-13321 GCA_023313725.1 Lithobius niger
AATCCATTGGCACATAGTCTGAACTGCACAGTCTAAATGGTAACCTTTAAATTACTTGGTTGCACCAGCTGGAAAGTATGAATTATAAAGTATGAATTATAAATTATGTGAAGAGTTGGAATTACCCTGATTTTGTGTAATGCAGCTTTGCAAGTTCTTTATTAAATGAAAGGCTGTATCTAGGGGCAACTGATCATTGGTATGCCCCCTTCCCAAACTGATGCTTTTAGCTACCCTCCTCCCCCCCCCCCCCCCCAAAAAAAAATAATAATAGGTAATAATTTTTTCACCTCTCAAATTATAAAAGATATTACCTCCCTCTATCTCAAGGCAAAAAGTGTAAAAGCTAATAGCTATAACGACAAGAATGAAAATTTCTTGTCTCGGTTGCCTCTAGCCTGGCTCGGGATTGGGTTGGGACCAACATACAAGTATCTTGTAATGCAGTGATGGGATTTGGCCTGAAAAAGCCAAATAGCTAAAAAGCCAAAAAGCTGTCAGTGCAGACATTTGTTGCTGCACTGTTGCTTGTTTACAGATTGTATCGTAAAAGGTCCAAATTGCTAAAGTGGGTGAAAAGCTAGTAGTAAAAAAATGAGGCCAATTACAATTAGCCTTATTTCGAGTAGAAATTGCCCTCCCTGCCTCTCCGCTCTCTACGAATTTAGGTCCAAATGCAAATTTACAAAATTATAAATTCCATTACTTTTGTTTTAGAGCCAATGCACACATCCACGTGTCTTGGTTGTTTTCTCCGCTGGTTGGCACACAACCTTATTTTTTATACATTTTTATTTTAAATTTTTTATGGTATGAAAAACCTTTTAAAATGTACTGGTGCCAGGTGCTTATAAAGAGGTCTGTTAGGATCAAAGAGTATCAGACAGTATTCATTCACTGAGTGTGATTTGAACAGTATTTAGGCACTGAGTCCGGTTTAAACATATTCAGCCACTGCGTATGATTTGGACAGTTTCAGTCACTGAGTTTGATTTGGACAGTATTCTGACACCGAGTAGATTTGAACAGTATTCAGGCACTGCAAAACAACGAAAAACAATTCATCAGTGCAATACTAATTGACTTAGAAAAAGCCTTTGATACAACAAACAGAAATAGTCTTACTGATAAACTACAGTCCGTTGGCGTAAGGGGCAAAATGTTAAATATTATGAAATATCAAAACCCCGCATACGAAAATTAATGAAAACTTTGAAATTCTTATACACGAAAAATGCATAAATAACTTAAGAAATACTTGTAGAAATTGTAAGAAAATAAACAAAGTTCAATATGCTAAATACCTTGGCCTCACTATTAATGGTAACTGGAAACATACAGAACGTATTACAGCACTGATTAAAGGGCTTCAAAGAATAATGCCTAAACTATTCGCATTAGAAAATGTTTACGTATTGCTAATAGGAAAATTATTTACAATGCCTGAATTGAACCACATTTGCCCTATGGGATTGAAGTGCATGGATTTGCACCAAATTACGTAATACACAAACTACAAAAAGTACAAAATAAACTAGTTAAAAATACTCTTTTTTAAAACTGAAAGTTAAACAATAAATACAAGTGATTTGTACAGTGCAAATGAAATTTTTAAAATAATAAACCTAAGAAACTCCAGAATTTATTTAAAAATTTTTTCAAAGTCATAAATGACACTAACCTAAATGAAATAACCTTTATGGAACTAAAACTACAGATTGTTACATGAACTAACTACGGTTACATATTATAAAGATTACAAAATTGTATACATTAAAAAAAGAATTTAAAAATTGCTTAAGAAAGTGTTAATATTGCATTACTTTTTTTTCATGTTTGGTTTTAAATTGTTATGTTTTCATTTTTAATGATATAGCTACGGCATGAATTTTGAAAAGAAAAAGCTTCATACGAATGCAAGATAATACGCTTTTAAAATAATAGTATTAAGTACAGGATTTGCCAAATAAGGCAAAATTGTGTAACTGGGCATTATCCACGAGTGAAACAATAACTTCTTGGTGTCCTGAAAATATATATTGAATTTAACAAAAACTTACCATACAAAAAGTACGATTTGTACAGTATTCAGGCACTGAGTATGATTTGGACAGTATTCAGGCACTAAGTATGATCTGGGCAGTATCAGGCACTGAGCATGATTTGGACAGTATTCAGGCACTGAGTTACGGCATGGAGATATTCTGGCACTGAGTTTGATTTGGACAGTATTCAGGCACTGAGTATGATCTGGACGGTATTCAGGCACTGAGTTTGATTTGGATATTATTCAGGCACAGAGTACGGGTTGGAGATATTCAGGCACTGAAATTACATTGGACAGTAATCAGGTAATGATTATAATGGAATCAGCACACTCTTGCCGAATTTTGCACTAGAAGAGAGCACCCACCTTATGAGAATTTTTAAAAGTCCTTATTTTCTTGGTTCATAATTCAATCAGTAAATCCGTTGATTTATAAAGCAGAAAGAAATTAAGCTGGTTCAATTCTTGGCACAGGTGGGATTTCTTTTATAAATACGTTGGCTACAAATTAAAAGCTCGACAGAATCACGTGATTTGGTTAAACACTAGAGTACATTGACTCAGAATGCTCCACTATCTGTTCTTCATTTACTCCCGCTGTACCAAACTTCACTAAATGCGAAATTTGAACTTTAATGGCAACCTCGTGATTGTCAGCGCAAACGTGGTAGGCACTTTGCAGTGGTTTACTTTTCCGCAAAGTAAAACGATTCCATTCCAGAACTCTTAGGAATGTAGCACATCCCTTCGGGAAGGGGCAATTCTGTCCAAACTTTCGCTTCTGGTTCCCACTTGAAGCAGGGAATTTGCAAATAGTCGCTTTTCTTGGAGAAAAACACAAAGGGATAAAGAGGGTTTTGAAACTTTGAAAGTTCCAGCGACGTCAGTTCTGAATCAGGCCAACAAACGTATCTCTTCCACCAAAATTTCTTATTCGAATGATCAAAAATAAGTTGTTGACAGTAGCAATCTATGAACTGCAGAGCGTTAAGTGTGTCGTTTAGGACGAAGAATTGCTTGCGGTACAAACCTTGATTGCTAATTCGGATGACCACCCACGGACATCCTTCCACAGGGTTAGCATTGTACTGAACGGCTAACTCGCCGCTGACATCAGGATTGTCACCAACAACGTAAATGTAGTGTAGCGATGTCAATACCAGAGGTCTTTCACCCTGCTTGATTCCCAAGCAACTTGCCCTACTTAGGGTATCATCGCCTGGTTTCAGACATATGACTGAACATGTGGGCATTGTGCCTCCAACAGCGTAAAAATATTCGTTGAAATAAAAGATGGTGCAATTAGTGGGGAGCGTAAATCTGGGTTGGAAGAAATATTCGAAATGGTTATTCAGCAAATTATAGCGTCCATATTGTTTCTCAGTAAAAGAATAAATGAGGTGTTTGTATTGACACATGAGATGAAAAGTTGACGGGAAACCTTTAGGACTTGGAAAAATTGGGGGCAGCCATGTTCTGGCACCCAAATCGAAGCGTTGAACACACACTTTATATGTGAAATGGTAACTAGTTGCGGGATCTTCCTGGCTATTGGAGGGCGAATCACATTTTTTTTCAAAGGAGCCCGGACTCACATACGATACGGTGGTAGCCCATGGGTCAGAAATGGCGATTTCCACAGTAGGTTTGTCCACAGTTACACTCTCCAGTGGCGCAACATTATTGCCAGATATGACGGTAATGACACTTAAATTTTTCAATTCCTCACAAATCACAGACGATGTGGTCATAAGGTCCTCGTTTTGGAGCAGTGACCTAATACATTTTATGCTCAATGATTTACCATCGACACATTGCAGCAGGTCTGTTGCGAACATTTCACGTCCCGTGAGATCATGACAGAGCCATTCAACAATTCCTTCAACGATACCATCCAGGCAAAGACCTTTGTGTTTTAGATAATTCACCAATGTCTTCATTTCAAACGCTGATAAACACAAAAACTGTTTGGTGTCTAACAGTACACGAGAATTGTCTAGCCAGAAACTCTCCACTTTATTACGCAGAATAACTGCTTCGTATTTCTCGCTGATGTGGAAGTATTCGAAAAAGTTTCCTACGGACAATGACCTCTCCAAAGAGCAACAGCAATACCTAAACAGAGTTTGTAATTGCATCAAGTGGGATACGGCTAGAACTTTCTTCAGTTGGTCTTCAGTTTTAATTTTATCTACGTTTCCTAAATAAATAAAGTCCAATATTGACTCCAATATTTCGGCGTCCATCTCATCGAAAGTAACTCTTCCTGATTTTGCCTCTTTTAATTCACTGCTAAACATGGTGGTGAAATAAGGGCTGGCACTTTCTAAAACCCATTTATGAGCAAAGAATTCTCTGTCTTGGCTGATGAGACGCACGTCACTATTCTCACGAGTTCGCATGTTTGATATTGTTTCAGCCAGCTCATCAAGTCTAGCTGCTTTGGCCTCGGCAGCGCTTAAATTGGATGTCTGCTCCATTCTAAAAAAAATTAGAATCACAGGTCAGATGATATAAGAAAACATTATTTTCATTTCTTGTAAATGTCCATCTCCATATACACTAACGTAATTTAGGAACACATACATTGGATAATTCTGCTAAAGAGCACAGTGATAAAAATATTCTTAAAGTGTATGTATAGGCGAAGAAGCAAGGTGTTGTCTCCTTGATCATAAGCATAAGCATACTTAAAATACCTATGTAGGCGAAGCCGTGTGTTACCTCCTTGATCATAAGCATAAGCATACTTAAAATACCTATGTAGGCGAAGCCATGTGTTACCTCCTTGGTAATAAACGTAGGTTTACTTAAATTACATATGTAGATAAAGCAATGTGTTGCCTCCTTGATAATAGACGTAAGCATTCTTAAAATACCTATATAGGCGAAGCAATTACCGAGGGTACATGGAGGTAGGAGCATTTCACTACGTCGTCGTAGTGTTAAGTCGATGTAAGATAAAAGCGCTCTAAAGTTACTGCGACGTGGTTACATGGTACTTCCGGAAGAGCAGCTAAAGCCCCAACTCCATTTACGCGAGACCAGCAAGCAAGCTAGCTACGCTACACGGACTAGCGTGTCATTTTCCTCGCCGACCCTACCGGCTAGCCCTCGCTACTCGTTCCTCAAATTCCATTCAAGCGAGCATTCAAGCCACTTTGCTACACTGCGGTACACTAGCGTGACTCTGATTGGCTCTGAGTGGGTCTAAAATGAATACGCATTCATAGCTAATTACTGCAAGACTTTCCAATTCATACAATAGCATTTTTGGAATCAGTGGATTATAATCTAGATTTTCACAACGAACGCAAGTTTCCCAACTTGCGTGATAAATGAACGATCGTTTCTAGCGGTGATTTAGCTCTGCGGCCTGTAGCTTGTTTTGATCGAAGACAAACAGTTGCGCGCTTCACGATTTGGACCTAGTCTGCATGCCATTTTATGGCTCCGATTATTAAATACATTCCTGTCTAAGTGCCGATTCATTTTGTTTGTCTAACGATTAAAGTATTTAGCTAAACTGGGTGATGAACCGATCGAGTGCAGACATACGCAACGGCATGTTTATGGCGCCACCTTGCCTGAAACGTCATCGACTCCCTCTTCCTGATTGGCTGCCAGCAGAGCGAGACGAGCGAGTTGGCCTCGCTAGCTAAAAGATTCTGGGCCGAGTAAAAGCGTGTGAGACGGCCTCGCTTGCCTTGGCGAGACGTTGTAGCTCGCGTCTCGCGTATATGGAGTTTGCCTCGCGAGACGCTTTGCAGCTTTGGCCTCGCGAGACTCGCTAGCTGGCTGATGTCGCATAAATGGAGTTTGAGTTTAACACGATCGCGTAGCGGCGTAGCTAGACGTGGCACATGCACATTGCTCGGAACATTGGAGTTGAGTTGTTCAAAACAACCTCAACTCCTATGCTTGGAACGCGCCACATCCTGCAAATTTTAATGTTTGCTTATAAAAATAATTAAGGGAATTCGACTGCTCTGATTGGCTATTGCGGGGCGGAGGGGGGGGGCGATTGGCCACAAACAAAAGGTTAAAGGGTGCGCTATCATGTTACATCAGTATGACTATTATGTGCCATCTATAGAAACATTAAGAATAAGATTTTTCGGGGAAAAAAATAGCTAACAAGTAATCGACTTTTCTTTACCGGTGCCTCTTCCCTCCCGCCCCCCCCCCCATCCAATTTTTAATAATTTAATTTTCAGTAATTTAATCAGTACTCTGTCATGTTACGTGGCCATCACTAAATTGAGGCATAAGACAAACGTTTTTCGGATTTATCTTAATCCGTATTCTGCTATTGTTTACCGACGGTACCCTCGCAATACACACACAAAATACGAATACAATGCCCAACAAGACCTAGGTCCGTACCGCCAAAAACTGCGGCCAATATTCCCTAAAACAGATTGGCATTTTTCACGAGTTTCACTTACAGTATACTAACGTTATAGATGCCTAAAATAAAAGCATGAAAACATACCGCGGTAACAGTATGGCTCACAGGGCTGGAGCTTGTTGCCGGCAACCAAGGCCAAAAATAAAAGAAAAAGCGGTCCAGAAACACATAAATAAAAATGTGGTATAAAGTATTTAGTTTTTTTTTAAATTAATAATACTGTTTCAACACCACTTACAGTTGAAATAGCTATAGCCGCTGCGGCTAGTGTTTTTTTTTTATGTAAATACGCTCTCCGTTAATAATTTCCACGGTGTGCATACCTGTTCCAGGTTTTTTGCCTCGTAATAGTTTTTAGACATCTCAAAATTTCATTTCTTTTTGCCATCTACCTGTCAAAAGCTTCTTCATGTTTACGAACTAACTTTAAGGGTGTTGAATTGGCGCCAAAATGACGTTTTAGCGTCTACTGCTTCGACCAATCACAGCGTACTACTAGATCTGGCTCAAGCCAGAAAGCGGATTAAGTGGGTACATGGAGGTCCAGTGTCGCATTAACTTTCCTTACGTCGATGTAAAGGGGTGGTTTAACTAATTCGCTACAAGATCGCCACTAATGCGACGTAGCACGGTTACATGGAGGTTCTTGATGAGAATCAACGAATGTCGTCGTAAATTTAAGTCGACATAACACTACGTTGTTCTAACGAACATCCATGTACCCTCGATAAATGTGCTGCTTCCTTGGTAATAGACGTAAGCATTCTTAAAACACCTGTATAGACAAAGCAATGTGCAGCCTCCTTGGTAATAGACGTAAGCACTCTTAAAATACCTATCTGACTTTAAATTTATTTGATAAGTCCAAATCGCCTTTTATGGGCATTACATGGAATGTAAAGAAACAAAATAATTGCATACAAAAATTAATTAAACGCTACATAAATTAAAATAACAATAATAAAACACCAGAATGAAAAATATTCTGGGCGAAGCCATGTTACCGCCTTGCTAATAGACATAAGCATTCTTAAAATACCTGTATAGGCTTAGCAAAGTGGTGCTTCCTTGATCATAAATGTAAGTATGCTTAAAACACTTATATAGGCAAAGCAATGTTGTTATTGATGATAAACGTAACGTGTCATCACAATGGTCAGATCTCCATAAATAAACCCCCAAAACAGTAATTCTGGCTCAGAACAATTTCTTCTATACCCCACTTAATTCACCTCAATTCATTCCTGAGCGTAAGAAGTGAAGAAGTAAGAATTGACTTCATGAAGTCAGTTTCGAAAAAAATCCTATCACCCCTGCCCTCACACAGCATTCGAAACCATACGCAGCTTATGTCGCTGAGTTTTGAACATAGCCTGCTATATAATTAATAACAGTAAGTTTATTCGTAAAGAAATAGAATGGGTGCATGGATGGGCTTGACAGCCACTGACACCTAAAGTTAAATTACACAACTAAAAAAGAAATATTCACTATGCTAAAGAAACTAAAATGCAGCATTCACAATAAAAATAAAATGAAGCTATAAAAAATGGACGGGTCTAAAGGAACCCCAGTCGTAAAGTTTTATATAGCATGAAATGCAACCCTTTTTCATAAAAAGAACACTGGATGTGCCATAACCAGTGCTAGCAAAATGTGTCCTTATTTTAAAAAGAAGAGTAAAACAAAAAATATGTACATTAAAAAAGGTATAATGTGGTTAAAATCAAAAACGTTTCAAAATCTTTGAAAGGTCAACCACTTTAAAATTTTTCTGAAAACGGACACAGAACAGGCATTAACCAAATGTGATGGGAGGGTGTTCCATACTATGCCGTCAGAAGAACAAACTTCCGAAAGTCCAATCCAGCTTTTCCAACAATTAACTTGAAAGTATGACCGATCTTTACACTATTGTCACGACGGTGGTAATTAAAATCCATGGTGCAGTGCAGAATTTGGTACGTCATGACCAGATAGGCCCTCTAGCGTCGTAATTCTAATAACTCAAAATTGATCTTCGCTAGTCTTTCTTTGTTAGTTAGATTTTACATTCAAACCAAGCTTTTTGTGAATTGTCTTTGTACTTTTTCTAGGGGAAGGCAAAGTCCTACGTTTTTTTTTTTTTTTTATCCAAGAGGAATCTTTCGCCTGTATTAGTATTTTAAGTATGCATAGCTTTATAGGAACAATTCCTTATGGGTTTTCAAACCTGCAAACAAACATGAAGAATATATGCCAGGAAGTGACGTAATAGTTTCCAGGTCAGCATAAATTAATTTGTTACGGAGAAACAGCTCAAAGTCAAAATTCTTGGTAAATCCAAATGATCCTCCTGATCATAAATAAACAATCTAAGGTCCTGTCATAATGAAAGTATTTCTTGGTCTGGTGGAAAAACGTTTTCTCTTACCTTTCAGTTCATCTAAACTAAATTCCTTTCTTAATTTTAGATGGTAGAGGGGGGAAATTTTACGAATGTGAAAACGGCCACTTCCTTGCCAAAATTCCTGTAAAACATTTTTTAATGATGTAGCAGGAAACAAAAATCCGACCTATATACTACAGGTTAGTCGACTACATTAATTTCCCTAAATTACGTCGGGTTTAGGAAGTGGGGGAAAATGTCCTAGTTAAGGGCCAACAAATTTGTTGCAGGCTTACAGCACTAAGCAGAATCACTGAAATTAGTGGATATTTTCCGAAGACCTTCATTGTTAACTGAAAAAAATAACAAAAATACATGTATAATATGTGAAAACAATGTGCATGTAAGCTTGTGAAAGTCCCATTTTTTAATAATCACCTCATGTTGTTAAGGGAGGCACTTGTTTGTACCAAATCAACACACAGAGGTCGAACTGTGGTATCACGTGGTCTAGCTGTAACTAGTGCGAAGTATACGCAAGAAGTGAGCATATATTATGACCATGCTATTAGCACGGATACAACAATGGGCGACTCGTTGTTGCTCGAATGATGTTATCTGTCCTCCTTAGGGGGAGGCCATGCCAAAGCAATGACGTGACCTACTCATCCAATACCCCTTCTACACTGGAGAAAAAGTCCGGACCCGGTCTGGGCCAGTCCCAGGCCCGAGGCTGACCTTTCCACACTCGACTCCGACTTTGGTCCGGACCCAACCCCGACTTTTAAGTCCTGCTCGAGGTCGGGACTTAAGACGCCGACCCAGTCCCCATGTTTCAGTGTGGGATGGGTCGGGGCGCGGGCCCGCTCTTTAGGGATATGACGCTTGGAGCGCTGGTAGGCAATAGCAAAATAGAAAGAACACAGGAGGAGGGGGCGGGAGAAGGAGGAGAGAAAGAAACAGTGATAGCGCCGAACATTTTGTAGCCAGAGAAAGATTAACTAAAGTCCGGACCTTGGACGCGATGTCGTAGTTCAATGTGAAAGGGGGTATGGAAGGAAGGGTGTCGGGTTTTACCTGTGAGTACAAGTCAAGGCGTGGACCCCGAACACCGCGTTCGGGGTCCAGTCTGGAAGAGGCTCAAGTGATAGCAGTCACCGTTGCTGTTTCACTGCGACAGTGTGAGTTACTGCCCAATGGCGGAGTATTCATCCCCAGGAGTACGGGCAATCGCAAACATGTTGGTATTATGCCACACATGTTAAAACATCTGTCTACCATCACCAAAATGTTAAAGTTTATTCTTAACAACTGTCAGCCTATACCTGTATCTTTAAAGTAAAAAATTAAGCATAAGCTTCCTGGGAGATGTCTTCTACATGCACCTAGTATTTATAGTCGGGCTACCTGCGTGCAAATTCGTGACAGTTACGAAAAGAAAATTTAGCCTAAAGGCTGTAGCGCCACTCCTAAAGTATTTTTAATGACCAGTATTTTTAATGATTCTTTTATCCTAGTTCCGGAGAGCATAGGAGCAGTTAGAAGTTGATAATAAACATGAATCCCAAATACGGTGACTAAATAAGAATGCTCAAAAAGATATAAAGCAAATTAAATTAAAACCACTATATTTTATTAATTTAGTTAGGAGCAAGCATCTAGGTGAACGGTGGGAGAAGCCTTCTTCCATAGCAATTTTGAACGACTAGTTGTTGTGTAATCCAAGTGATCCCAAAAAACACGTGGTGTTGGATACTATCCCCAAGGATGCGTACAACATTTCTAATGGATTGCGCACAGAAGAAAAATCGTTACCTGCCATAAACACCAATGACAAGTTCGTTCACCCCGTTTCGTGCCAACCCGAGTTCACCATGAAGTTGCTCAACCTTTTTTTTTTTAACCGATTCAATTAATGCTGTTATTGCTGGTTTAATTTTTATTCGGTTTATATTTAACATGTAGAATCTTACAGCTTAGCTTAAAGTAATAAACTAAGCTTCTAACAACTAAGGCAACTAGACACATAAATAAAATAGTGAAATAACAATAACCATTTATAAACTTAACGGTAAACTGGAATGTTTGGTCGTGTTCAGGATTTTGAGACGATCTACAAGTAGCCGTAAGATACTTAGATCAGTTTTAAATCGCCTTTCCTATTATTAGACTGCTGCCACACAGAATGACTGGAACTCTGTACTTGCATCCAACTTAATACGTCTGTTCCCCACTCCCCTCACTCGTTTTCTTCCCCATTATTAGCATGCTGTCACACAGAAAAGCCAGGGTTTTAATTTTGTATCAGTCTGTTCCTCCAACCCCCATCCTACCGTTTTTTCCACATTGTTATATCATGCTGTCGCACAGGTGGCCAAGGCTTTGTTTTGTATCAGTGTTACTTACCTGTCCCTCCCTCCCCCACCCTATCGCTTTTCCCCTTTGTTAGAATGCTGTCGCACACAGTGGCCCGGACTCTGTTCTTGTATCAGTCTTATCCACCTGATCATCTGTCCCCCACCCTATCTTTTTTTCCCATCGTTAACATGCTGTCGCACAGAGAGGCCAGGGTTTTATTCTTGTATCAGTCTTATCATATCAAAAACCGAAAATGGTAAAAGGGGCCGCCAAGTTCCGAATGGTTCGGCCCTTCCAAGGAGTGACATCAACACACCAAAACATTCGCCAACTTAATCGCACCGAATAATACTTTGGACGTTAAATGACAACTTGAACATTGCTACCGAAAGTAGCAATGTTCTAGTTTTCATTTAACCTTCGAACTATTAAGCGGTGCGATTAACTTGGTGAATGTTTTGGTGTGTTGATATCACTCCT
>JAHWFP010228364.1:6155-17425 GCA_023313725.1 Lithobius niger
CCCAGAATAACCATTTCAAGAGAACAAAAATGAATTTCAGGAATGTTATATTAACGCTTATGAAACTAAGTAGTAAAAATTCAAAATTCTGGAAAAGCCTACTGCCATTCCAAATCTACTAAGAGGAGAACCACGGAAATATACAAACGTATAGTATGGATCGGGGAACATGTAATGATGCTAGTTTTAAATGACCTTGGATTGGTCCTTCAAGGTCACCACGATGCTAAAATTTGAAGTATACGTTGTAGAATAGTGGTGTAAATTGGAAAGTTGTAGAGAACCGTGAGCCAATACTAAAGCAAAAAAAAAAAACAGAATGAAAATCGGACCATTAGTGTAGGAGTTATCCTTCAAACAAGTTAGTCACAATAGCTTCACTGCACGTCTTCAGGATGTCCAGCAAAGATGGCGTACCAAACGAAAGTATCGCAGCAATACGGGATACAGAAACGGGTTTTGTTTCTTACCTATCTAGAAACGTGCGGTGTGTTTTCCACAAAATTGGAAAGCATGGTTTCCTGAAGCATGCATAAGTTCAGTTACACCTGTGTGTGTGGGGGGGGGGGGATGGAAAGGTTTACTGCGCGTTAGGAAGAAAGTGAGTATGGAACACTCATTTCGACAAATACCGTCCCTCCTCCAATACATGCTTGACATGACCGATATTAAAACGAAAAAAAAAACATTGCCTAAAGCCATTAATCTGTCTTGCCCTTCCCCACTCAAGGAAATATTTACAGATCACCCCCCCCCCTCCTTCCTTCCAATGTAACTGAACGTATGCATGCTTCGGAAAACCATTTTCCAGTTTAGTGGAAAACGCACCAACCGTTTCTGCTTGGGTAAGATATCTTCCTTCTGTATGATCGTATTGCTGCGATACATTCGTTTGGTACGGCGCCTCCTCTGCTAGACATCCTGAAGACGTGCAGTGAAGCTATTATGACTAAATTGTTTGAAGGATAACTCCTACCATAATGGTCCGATTTTCATTCAGTTTTTTTTTCTTGTATTGTTTGCTTTAGCATTGGCTCACGGTTCTGTACAACTTTCCAATTTACACCACTATTCTACGTCGTATACTTCAAATTTTAGCCTCGTGGTGACCTTGAAGGACTAATCCAAGGTCATTTAAACTATCGTCAGTACATGGCCCCCGACCCATAGTATATGTACGTACATTTTCGTGGTTCTCCTCTTAGCAGATTTGGAATGGCAGTAGGCTTCTCCAGAATTTTCAGCCACTTTTCACAAAAACTAAAACTATTAATTTCTCCGTTACTATTAAATATATTTCGACCAAACTTGGCCAGGTAGTAGATAAGTATGGAAGGTATATTTACACAAACGTTTATGCATTTCCGTGCAAGAGTAAACGTACGGCGCCACACGTAAATTTGAAAACTGTTCACTTGTTGTTGTTGTTCTTGTTCTTGGCTGACACGGTTTCAGAAAAAAAACTGTTGCACCTACATAATACCGTACCTAAAATCTGAAACATTATCTAAGCAAGAAATTTCTTTGGGCTTCATCCTCACAGAGACCACTTTTTCAGTGCCATTCCGGAGTTACATTGTTTTGTATTGTTTTAATCATTGTTATAATTAGGCAACTTTGCCACTCAGCAAAGGCCAGATTCATTCTTCGTGAACGTGTTATGTCTTTGCTATGAGGTTGATTGTTGAAGGGGAAATGTCTGGGTTTCGAAGAAGAATTTTTTTGCAGCAAAAATGGTCATTAATGGTTGTCCGGTGGAGATCTATGATCTCCATGATCAATCAGTACATGCACGGCTGCACTGGCTGCCGCATAGTGTGTCACCAGCAGACGTTGCGGTTGCCTTCCAGGAATTTGGCACACTGGAGACCCACGGGTTTGAGCGTGTTGTAGTCAGGGGTGAAGACGTGTGTGACTCTACTGTGCGTCTAGTCACTTTCCGGCTTAAGCCATTTAGGACCATAGAGGATGTGCCGAACGTGTGTGTTGTGCGAGGTATGCCTTCATTGATTGTCGTGGCGGATCGCGCACCGGAATGCCTAAGGTGTGGAATGCGTGGTCATTTCCGGCGCGTCTGCGCGAGCCTGTACTGCGCATCCTGCGCGGCATACTGTGATCCGCACCGCTTGTGTGTTCATCTGCGTGAGCAGCGTGCAGATGTGGCTGTGGAAGCTGTGTGTGTGAAAAATTGTGTGATGTCATCTCATGAAGTGGTGCCACGGCAGGAAAATGTGGGAGTCTGTCATAAACAGGGGATCGTGCTGCCCGGTGCTCAAGGTGTGCTGCCCAGTGCTCAGAGTTCGCTTCCCAGTGCACAGAATGCTGTGGATCGCTCCAGTCAGCACTTGATGATACCAGTGGGGCCGAGTGCCTTGCAATCGAGCTCCCATGTTTCTGATACAGGTGCTCAAGGAATTTCCGTGTTGGTCGCAGCTTCTGTAGTAACTCCCACTGCTTCAGTGAATGTGGTGAGTGTTGAGGAAAGTGGGAGAGGTGGCTCTTCTCCTGCTCGGAAAAAGAAGAGAGGTAACCGGTCTGTTGCCAAGTTTGGTGAAAGAGAGCCCTTGTCAGTGATTTCGTGTGTTCCTGGATGCGAAGATGACGGTCCTAGTCGGAAACAGGATGTTGAAGTGCCGGCCTCGAAGGTTGTTGTAGATGATCAGACGAGTGATGCAATGGATTTTGCATGTCATGTGAGTGACGTACGTGATGCTGATGACGTGAGTAGTCAAATTGAGAATGTGGAGGACGAAGGTGATTCTTTTCTTGAGTCGTTTGTGATTGATAATGTTGATGTGGGTATTGCTTGTGTGGTTTCTGTGAGTAGTGATTTAGATTGTAATGGTAGTGTTGTTATGCAAGGCAGTGGTGAAAGAGGGGGGGATGGGGCCGGAGTGGGGTAATGTGTAGGTTAGGTTAGTTCTGTTTTTTGGCTCACCCGTTCCCTTAACGTTCAGAGCTAGACCTGTTTCTATTGCCTCCTGGAATGCCAGGAGTTTAGTTGGTAAGCAACATGAAATTGAGGGGATTATGCAACGTGTGCAGGTCCTTGGTTTTCAGGAGGCTAACCTAACTTCTTATAATGGGGCTGTTGCTTTGCAGTGTGATTTTGTGTCTGAAGGAGAAGGGGTTGGTTTTTTCATTAAGTGGGCTGTCCCTTATCTTCGGTTTTCGATGATAGTGAAGTATCCTGGGCTGGAGGCATGTGCTGTCAGAATTTTTATGTTGGCCAAGTGGGTAACTGTTGTGGTAGTTCATGCCAAGCGGCCTCGTTCGACTTACGAATGGGGTGCTTGGTTCCAGCAGTTCCCTCGCCCTCTGATAGTGTGTGGGGACTTCAACGCTCACCACCATGACTGGGGCTCAATTCGTGTTGATTCGAGTGGTCGGCGTCTCAGTGCGGCAATTGATCAAAGTGATTTGGGCATTGTCCATGATGGTGCTCCAACTTTCTCCCGGTGGCAACGGGATGCAGTCCAGGAGTCTGTTCTGGACTTTTTTCTTTGTTCTCCGGGAATTGGTAGGCATTTTCGCTGCACGGTCTCGGATGATCAGCGTGGCAGTGACCACTTTCCGGTAGTCCTGCTTCCTATCACTGAAATGTGGCATCGTCTGTCTCGCACCAGAGCAAGACCATGTGTTTCCAATGGGGTCATGGAAGAATGGCTTCGCACCAATAAGGTTGTCCTTAGTACGGACTGGGATGGTCATCGAGCAAAGGGTGGTTCACGTACTCAACCCGATTGGTGGACGCTTGTGTGTTCTCGGGCGGTCCGTGATCGACGTCAAGCCTATAGACGCTGGAAGAGGTGCCCCTGTGATGAGACTTGGCTGGTATACCGTGGCACGGTTAAGGAATCGGCGTATCTTATTCGTAAGGAACGCGACCTGTATCCGGACAGGGTTTGTGGTAGGGTGTGTTCTGCAGCATCGCTCACGTCTGCCTGGCGTATTGTGTCCGGGAATACTAGGCAAGCTACTCAGAAGTGGGTGTACGACCCGAGCGGTCCTCCTAATGCTGTTTTGAGAGGTGAGGAGATGGCGGACGCCTTCTGCGACCGGTTCGCGAGTGTTTATGCCTTACCGTCTGGTACTTCCCCTCCTACTCCTGTTATGAGGTGTGTTGATGGTTCATCATCTGATAGTCCCTTGCTTGCGTCGGAATTCACGTCAACCTTGGCAAAGTGTCGTGATAGTAGTGCTCCCGGGATTGATGGCGTGTCCTACGGCTGTTTACGCCGCCTAGACTCTACATCTGTCGATACCTGTGTAGCCCTATTCCGTTCCATCTTCCAGGGCGGTGTTGTTCCTGAGTCTTGGTTGTTTACCATTGTGGTCCCACTACATAAGTCAGGGTCTCCGAGGTCTCTTGTGGCGAATTATAGGCCGATCTCTCTACTTTCCAATCTCCGAAAAGTGTATGAGAGAATGTTGGTCAAACGGCTTGAATGTCACCAAGAGTATTATCGCTGCTTAGCGCCGACACAGTTTGGCTATAGGGCGGGGCGTAACGCCCAAGATGCTGTGATATTTTTGCTGTCGTGCGTCTATGAATCCTGGTCTCGTGGTTTGTCTGTGGTGGCCGTGTTTTTGGACATAAAGGCTGCCTACGACACCGTTAATGTTCAGTGGGTTAGGCGTAGTCTTGTGGCAATGGGAGTGGGCCCCAATCTTGTTGGAGCAATCTGTGCTCTCTTGGGAGTGCGACGATTTGCCACTAGGGTTGGTGGCTTCTGGTCGGCAGTGACGAACTCGGATAGAGGCCTCCCACAGGGGAGTTGTCTAAGTCCTCTACTTTTTGCCATTGCGATCAATGACATTCTGGTTGAGATTGGTGCTTCGAACAACGTTGTCTGCTATGCAGATGATGTTGCTTTGTGGTTTGCTGGCAGTGATCCTGAAGTTTGCTGTCGGTGTGCTGAAACTGCAGTTACTCGTGTCTCCGAGCTTCTCTCGGTCCGAGGTCTGCTCCTCGCTCCGGCGAAGACTGAATTGGTGGTTTTCAGTAGGTCACGTGTCAGGCGGATGTGTCCGCTGTCTATCACTGTTGGAGGCTCTGTTGTGCTGCAGGTTGCATCTGTCAAGTATCTGGGTGTGTGGCTTGACGAGGGTTTGACCTGGAATCTTCATGTGTCATCTCTCCGTGAGAGAATAAGGTCACGGTCTGCGGTGCTCAAGCGGCTCTCGAGGATGCAGGGTGTACGACGTGGTCCTCTGCGTGCGGTATTTCGGACCTTTATAAGGGCTGTTTTAGATTATCACCTGCCCTTTCTTTGCCAAGAGCGCAGGCACATCTCTTCTCTTCAGACAGCAGTGAATGAGTGTCTGCGTCTCGTTATGGGGTGTTTAGTTACGACACCAGTGCAATCGTTGTGGGTGGAGGCGGGAGAGCCACCTCTTCACATTCGTGCCACTGAGCTTCTCTGCACCTTTGGAATGCGGAATGTCAGTCGCGGAGTGGATGACTGTGTGGGCAAAATAGTTGTGGACTATTGTACCCTCCCGCAGGCAGTCCTCGTTTTGCTTGGCCCCCTGGGAGCGGCTGCTGCTTCTCTCCAGCGAGTGTCCTTTGTTTCTCCGTTGCAGGTTGCGTGTCTGGCGCCTTTCTTTCCGTGGGTGTGGGCACCTGCATTAGCTGATGTTTTCATGGAGCAGAACATGGAATGCGATGTATTTTGTGATGCCTCCTTTGATCGCGACATGTGGTCGGGAGGTGTAGGGGTGGTTGTTCCATCCTTGAAGTTGTTTTGCGGTAGGAAGCTCCGGTCTGTTGCATCTGGCACCATGTGTGAAATGTGTGCCATTTATGTGGCACTGGATGTGGCATTGGATATCCAGCTGCAATCTTTCACTGTGTGGTCGGACTCGCGAAGTGCTATTACTGCTTTGCGACGAGCCATTGACCGGCATGATTTTGGAGATCCGATCATCTTTGAGGTTAGCTTGAAGATCCATGCAGTGCTCCAGCGGGGTGTTATGCGTCTCCGGTGGGTTAAAGGGCATGGGGGGTGTTCCGGTAATGAGCAAGCAGATGGTCTCGCCAAAGTGGCTGCTGATTCGATGGCGGAACCGATTGTTCCTGTCTCTCATCCTGTGGCTAGACGGCCTGCGCTTCGTGCGTGGTCCATGTCGAAATGGGAATCAGAATGGGCAGCTGCTGTCACTGGGCGTGCTCTGTATGCTCTACAGCCATATTGCTCTTTGTTATCTCCCCTAGATAGCATGCCGCTCGCGGCGTGCAGGGTGCTTTCCCGCCTTCGCACGGGACATTCTTTGTTAGCAGCACACCGTCACAGGGTGGGGTGGTTGGCATCTGCTGCGTGTCCAGATTGTGGTCACCCACAGACTCCAGAGCACTTTCTTCTTGAGTGTGCGGCCACTGATCGCCACCGGCGGGTCTTGGATGACTTCCTACACCCGAACCGAAGTCTAGAGGGCCTTCTCTCTTTCCAGTCGATGGTGCGTGTCAGAGCCAGGATGAATGCTATCATCAACTTTGTCAAGAAAACGGGTGTTCGCGTGTGACTCACTGTGTCCACGGTTCCATGTTCCCCCGCTCTTCCACTTTCTGTCTTTCCCCGTACATGATCTGTCTGTATGATTAGTTTCCATGTAGCCTGAGTAGTTGCTGTAATGTTGCATTACTTTTGTGTGGGGGTATGTGGCTTTGGGCCGAGGCTCCCGAATAAACAAATTCATTCATTCATTCTGGGCTTCGGGCAGATGACCAGGAGTGGTTAACGCTCGTTAAAACCCTTTGAACTCTTTGAATTAATGAATGAATGAATGATAACCAGGAGTGGTTAACGCTCGTTAAACCCTTTGAAACCCTTTTTTGAATGAATCCGTGTTTCAGCTAAACGCATATAGTTTTAAACCGTACTAAGCAACGTTGTTAATTGGCAGCTAGAAACGATAGAATGACGCATTTATTTCGCGGATTCAAGCTTTCAGAGCTGAGCGGAATTGTTTCAAAGTGGGCAGCAACAATCGACTGCATGAATAAACCCTTGTAGCGCGACGCCATGGCCGTAACAAAGGAACACGGATTAACAGCTTTTAAACACATGTAATTTTCTCAATTGTACATTTGATTATTTCAATTAAATATCATTAATTTTTATCCGTGCGCATTTTAACGAGTAAAGTGAAACTTCTATCATATATTCCTTTTTTTTACGGCACACTTAACGCTTCTGTTTGTAGCCTAATATAATATGATTGTACTCGTGTGCTTAAATAAATATACACAAACCGTTGTAAATTATATAAAAGAAAGAGAAAAACGAGCCAAACAGTGAAAATCATACACTAGTACAGTAAGCCACCTTTATGCACTTACGTTTCGTCGGAGTGGCGTAACACGGATTCCCATTTCGTCCCCAGATCGCTGATGTAACGCATTTATCACTTGTGAGCCACACCATTCGTTAAAAAATATATTTGTGCGTCATCACCATCCAGCACCCACTTGGCGGTTACATGGTTCCATGCAAAGGAGCTTATCACCTTATTCACCTCTGCACTGCAGTTTTACATTGTACATTGCGAACGGTTACTTATGTTTCTTTAATTTCGGTTATAGGTTATCATATTAATCAGTTAACAAAACATCCGGAAATTTTGAAGCGAGCACTAAAACCAAGTCCAACCACATCTTTTCTTACGGCGTTGTGAACCACCATCCGTTAAAATATACCTCCCACTTCCACAGTTACAAGTTGGCAGGATTCCGCGAAGCGCCCACATGAAGGTGGCGCCCTAGGCGGGACGCCTCGCCCCCCTTACCATTCCTACGGCTTACCATCACACTTTATGATTTTTTTAGGTAAGCAACTTATTGCAATTTTTATTCGGTGATATTATTAGCATAATTCATTTCTATTTTGGCAGCAATTGTTTCCGAAACTTCGATCGCAATTAAATTATTGGTTACAAACCATAAAATTTAGAATGAATTAGAGAGACAGCGTCCTCTCTGATACGGTTTTTGAAAAGCATATTTCCTGCTGCTTTTGGTAGCGTCTTTGAGCGGCAATGTCAGGGAAGTATTGAAAATAAAAATGATGATGGAGTGAGGGTGGGGGTGGGGGGGGCGTGGAATTGTGAAAATACAATTTCTTCTGGATCACGTTTTCAACGAAATTTTTTTCCCGGTATTATCCCCGTTTTTGGGGTGGCTACGCGCCTTCTGCTATTTCCCACCGGGCTGTACTACAGTACCGGCTGGATCCTGGATGAAAAATAATATACGCGACTGGGTTACGGAATATGGCTGCCGAAAACGCCACTTATGCGATGATGATGATAATGATAGTGGCTCTCCCTTTTGAAACAGGGCACAGACCGCCCTCCGTCACCTAATGGCGGCCGCATAGCCTGTCGTCACCTCCAGAGGAAGATGAGGATGATTATGAGTTGACGGAGAGAGGGACAATTTAGCCGGAGAAATCCAAGTGGAAAACTTTAGGATCTTTGATATGCCGCAATCGACATGAGCACGCGGCACCACAGGGCCCTTCACTTCCCGAAAAAGCCAGGGGGTGGACGAGGCCAGGATCGAACCCGGACCTCCCAGGCAGAAAGCGGTCGTGCTATCCGCCCATGTGCCCTCCTTGCGATTGATTTTTCTGTTGTCGCTGTCTGTCAGCCGAGGGCGACACCGACTGTACAAAAATGCCACAGTTCCTTCCCTAGCAACACTTTCTGGATACACGAACGTATCGCTTTTTTCAAGCCAAACGCAGAGAAATAGCTTAACTGTGGCTGAGTGATAACTTAAAAAAAAAACTATTTAGAAATAATTTAATGTATAACAAACATTTGTAACGCAAATCCACGTAAAATTAAAATTGTTTTTTTTTTGAAAAACCGCCGCTAGCTGCTAATAGACGTCGCGACACTGCGATCAAAAATTCACCGATACGATTTGCCCGTTCCCGAACACGCGTCAAGAAATGGGCCAGTTGTGGCATCCATTTTGTGTACCCCTTCTAATTCGTTGTAGGTCGGGTAGGATTGTTTATTGGTCATGTTCCAACTGATGCCCAATTTTGCACCCCCCCCCCCTCATCCACCCCCATAATACCGGCCATGGATAATTGCTGAAGCATAATCGCATACGTCCACGATTGGTCCGAGGCCTGGCAACTGCCATTATCTATGGACAAATGCCAAATTTTCTCTGTCGGGAGGCCTCGGTCCCCTCATTGTGACAGCTTGGGCAACAAGAGATTGAGCACTGTTACTGAATCCTTTAAAGATCTCGGTATCTGGTTTCAACGCGATCTTAAATTTTCCACCCATTGCAACACTATTGCATCCCAGGGATACCACCGTGCTGCAATTGTCCATGCAGCGATGCTTCGTTTCAGGGAGTCTGAAAATCAAACTTTGGGCTTTTAAAGTATTTTTGCGCCCACTCGTTGAATATGCGAGCCAGGTTTGGTCACCTAGTCTCTTGAAAGACATTGACAAAGTTGAGTCTGTTCAGAGGCGTTTTACAAAGACACTACCCGGTTTGAATAAATTATCCTATTGCCAACGCCTCGGTTTACTTGGGCTTGACTCACTGGAAATGAGAAGACTAAAAACCGACTTGATCCTGACATTTAAGATTGTCCACTGCTTGCTGCCACATGATCTACCACTGCTTGAATTCAGCACCTATATTCCTACCAGGGGCACTTGTCTCAAGCGTGTGACCCCTAAATTTAAACTTAACTGCAGAAAGTCCTTTTTTTCTCTTAGGGTGGTGCCAGTGTGGAACACACTTAGCGACAGCATTGTCTCGGCTTCCTCGGTAACCATGTTTAAGAGAATGATTAACGACTGTAACCTTAAGGCCTTTCCGTCGAAACCTGAACACTGCCCTTGATTTTTGTTCAGACTGTTGTGACTTGGGTGCCCTTTCTCACCCGTTTTAGTTTTATGCATTTTTCTTATGCTTTTTCAAATTGTGTTGTAGCTTTCATTGTAGAAACTCTACTTATTTTTTTTATTTCTTGCGGTAGGGAGTCAGTGGTATTAACACGATATCCTTCCCTCTCGCATTGCCTCTTACATGTGGCAATAAGTGTCTTATTATTATTATTATTATAAGGCCTTTCAAACGACGTACTTCGACTAGAAAACTGTGCGTTCGTATTCTTGAGTAAAATTATATGTGCGTTGATGTTTTGGGTGAGTTATTGTCTCTCGTAATTCACTACACTCCTTAAGGGTCGTTGACTTGTGTACTGCATTATGTACTAATGGATGGAACCAACGACGTTTTTGTATCTCGTGTATCTCTCTATACAGTGAGCTTGACTTCTCGTCTCAATGGAAGGCTGCTGAATCTAAAAGCCAGCCAGCGACCAGAAAATTTCGCATTAGACTTGTTGGCGTAGTTGAAATTCGGGATTCCCATCGCTAGTGTAAATGCCGCTTTCGGTGCTTTGTTGAAGGTAAGGTGGAAGGTAATTACTCCTAGCATTTTTTTCAAATGCAACTAATGTGAGTCGTTAACGGAATATACACATATGGTATATATTTTTTAAGGTTATATGTCTTTCTGTAGTGATTAAATGCGACGATCAAGGTATTATTTCATTGAGTTAGGTTGAAAAAAAGTATTAGCCACAATAAAGCAACGATGTTTTAATTTGCTGTGTTTTTTAAAGTTCACTTCATTAGCAGTGGCACGATGTATGCTACAATTCCTTAAATATTCAGGATTCCGAATTTACAATGGTTAGTTGTATCGATAAATTCGAAATAGTGTAATTTCTTCTGCAATAATTGATCGATATACAACAAATTCGACCTCAAAAATTCTTGTGGGGATTTCAAGTGATGTGACAAATTTCATCCCAATCCGGATTTTCGTTTGGGCTCCACCCAGACTACAAAAGTGCAACCAACTATTGCAATTTAGTGTTCGTTATAAGCTACGCTACGCTCGGTTTGCTCGCTACGCTCCGCCAGGTATTAAGTAAGCTTTTTAATCCAAGTGCGCCAAGTAAAAATACCAAAGATCTACTGTACTTTTTAAACGCCCCATGCATGCCGCATGCAGGCCCAAAATACAAGCAATGCTCCAGAATTATTGTGCAAGCACCAGCATGGATTGTGATGGCATCAAAAGCAAACCAGGCAAATTTCAATTTCCAAAATGCAATGTTGCTCATTTCGTAAACTTTTAAACCATTTCTTACTTTAGGGTTATTGGTATACAGAATGTATAGCTTATCTAATCACGGCCACAAACCGCTCACTTCATATGACAG
>JAHWFP010228367.1:8251-21289 GCA_023313725.1 Lithobius niger
ATGGATTAACGAGATTCCCAATTTCCCTATCGACTTTGGCTGGGCGCTCCATAACCACTTTAAATGTCCTTATCTACTACTACTGGGTGGGCCTTGGCTAGGCTGGTTTGGTGTGCTTTTGGGCTCCCGGTTGTTTTGGTGATTTATTTGGTTGTTCCTGGACCTGGGTGGCCATTTTTGGTGAGTGGATGTCTTTGGTGAGTGGATACCTTCATGAATATTTTGTTCACTCGTGCTATTTTGGAGTCGTGGGCATTGTGTGGTGACATTGAAAATTGCAATTGAATAGCAGTGTTTACATCTGAACTGTGGGAGCAGCCATCTTGTTTTTGTGTTAGGTAATAGAAATCTGAAAGTGGCGGTTCAAGACCAGCTCCAGGACCAAATTTTGTGAAATTTTTTTCGGAAGGGTTTTGGGGTGGGGTGGTGCTTTTGGACCCCCTGACCCCGTTCCCCTCAAGGGTTTCTTTTTTTGGCCCCATCTTTCTTTTTTTTTGGGGGGGGGGGGGAATTTGATATTTTGGCACTGCCTTGGACTTACTTGGTCCGCTCCGCTTTTGACAACCTGGGGATTTTTGGTCATTGTGTCAGTGAAACATGACTTCTTCACAAGAGACAACCATACAGGCTCCAGCAGGTGGTAGGGCACAGCCCAACTGGGCTTTGATGATGCCAGATTACGATAAGTTTTTGGAAAATACTACTAAACGTCTGTTTGATTCAAAATTCACTGGCAGAGACAAAGAAATATTTTGGAAGGAATGTAGAGTAACTGCCACTAAATTGGCTGACTCTGAAGCTAAAAAATATTTAAAAGATAATTTCCTAGGTTCATCCCCTGCCACACCCAGAGTTCAACCTGAATTAACAGATGCTGAGAAAGACTTGTTGGAGAACTTTGGAAGAAGAAGACAGGTTAACAGGACACCTCCTTCGTGACATCAGAGTTCATTGACATCTGATATTGTTGATAATGCAACAGCGAATACGAGGAATATTGGAGGAGAAAAACAAACTGGTCTGAGTGTAGAGGGAATCGCACCATTGAAGCATTTGGAATCTTCTGTTTCTGCTACCTTGACCGCTGATAGTTTGGGAACCAGTGAGAGATCGACTACTGCCGTTTTATCTGATCTCATCTCTTCCCCTGCCCAATCCAGTAGTAGACGGGAGCAGGTTTTGGGTGGGAGGGAGGACAGTGATGGTGTTAATGCTGCCTCCATGGATCTAGACGAAGTTGATACGGAGTCCAGGAGCAATCCAAATCCACGTAAGCGAGGCAGAATGAATTCTCCCGAACATGGCACAGATGCACCTAATCGAACAGATTCTCTGTTATCGGAAACCCCATTGACAGACTTCGAAAAATTATTTGAGTCTCTTGTGGTAAACCAAGAAACCGTGTTGATGTTTCAGAGAGCTGTTGAAAATATAAGGAAAAATACCTCAAAGGAGTCATCCGGAAAATTGACCTTCCTTAGAGAACAACAACGCCAGGTGAACATGCCCACGTTGAGATCTTGCCAGGATCCTGTTGTGCAAGATCTTGTAGGATCTTTGCCTCAGATCTTACAAGATCATAGTAAGATTTTACGGTAGGATCCTGTAAGATCTTGTGCAAGATCATGTAGTTTCTTTGCCTCAGATCTAATGGTAGGATCCTGTAAGATCTTGGTGAAGTTCTTACTGGTTCTTGCAAGATTCTGCACGATTATTGCAGGATCTTACCATACCCTACAGCCTAGTTTATGGGTCTTGTAAGATCCTAAAAGAATAAATATGCTGTAGGATTCTACCAGATCCTACAGGATTACGGCAGGATCCTGTAAGACCTTAGGGGTTCCTGCAATATCCTGCCAGTATATTGCAGGATCTTGTAGGATCTTATCAGGTCCTATAGCCTAGTTTATGGGTTCTTGCAAGATCCTATAGGATTATGGTAGGGTCTTGTAAGATCTTATCAGATCTTGTAGGATCCTGCAAGAACCTATCAAATATCCCGTAAGGATTTTACCAGAGCCTACAGGATATTTGATAGGTTCTTGCAGGACCTTACAGGATTATGGCAGGCTCTTGCAGCATCTTACCACATTCTGTGTCCTAGTTTACGGGTTCTTGGAAGATCGTATGGGATTCAACCCATGTTGAAAATGGTTAAAGCAGGTTTTTGTAGTCTTTTAGCCCTTAACCCTTATTGTGGCATTACAATTCTCCAATTTGAATACATTTTCAGTTACTTAACTGAAAATTGGTTAATGCCGAGTCTTTGCAATTATAAATACTGTGGCACAAAACGTTCGTTATTATTATTATTCCTGAGACACGAAAATTTTATTTTCATGGTTGTTACTGCAGTCGCCATTTTGGTGAGTAGCGATCAAAACTAACGTAGGCCTACCCCTTGTCAATAGCCATTTGCCATTTGGCAAGTAGTGACCGCCAACCAACACTGGTGAAGATTAGGCTTATCTGTAAGACTACACATTGCAATGTTAAAACATTAAAATGTTAAAACGTGTTGCAAGCTTCAGCAATGTCAGTCCAGTCACCAAATAGCGAGGAAAATTCAACAGATGACTTCAGTTTATGGGCTAGTCCCCTAAATGGCGACTGCTGTAACAAATCCCTAAGCTCAAACTATCGTAGGCTATCTCTGGAAGTATACTAGATAGAATCAAACGGTTTGTGGTATTCCATTCAGAATTTAAGGGATAACCAATTAATATTTCAGTAGCCTATAGACACCACTACCTGTTCCAAACTGGAGAGCAGAACAACACAATAAATGAGGACACCTGAAATAGCACCAAAACTGCTACAACCTTTTCTCACTTGAGTAGATTCCCGGAAGTATCAAACTAATTTTCATATTTCCTGGCCACGTGGCGACTGACTACGTATTTATTTTTGTGAAGGTTGACGTGTGAGTGCCATAAATTATTGAAGGTAAAAATGGTTTAATTTGTTCACTAAAATACCGCCACAAAGTTGTTTCTCTAGATATTTTCTTAAACAATTGTTGTCGCCTTAGCAGATTTTAAAAAAATGTTTGGACAGCCCCTTAATTTTTTATAAAATTGATGCCACTGTTGATGGAAGTTTATAGTTGCCGGTAGTTGACAACCACATAGCCGATAATAAGGTTAGGGCTGCAGTAAACCCATTTTTTTCTAAATCGATGGCCGACAGCAGACACAGAACCAACAGTGGCACACCTTGCAAAAAATCTTGCTTCTATTTCATTAATAAGCTTACTAATCCTGCAGAAAGAAAGCCGTAATTGTAGCAGAAAGTTGTAAATGTCTCTGCCGTGGGGCCCGATGCAACACTGAAATAGGGTACGCAGTTTCGGTGGCTTTCCATCGTACAACACACAATTTCAAAAATGCAATACTAGCATTTCAACTTATCAACTTACACAGTATTGAAGAATTTTCGACCGTTTTGAAGAAGTTGTTTTTGTCACTTCATACTGTCTTCATCAGGCCATCAGAAACGTGGTTTTTTCCGGTTCACATCTAAATTTGTTGATGAAGACAAAACGAAGTGACGAAAACACCAAATCCTTCAAAACTGTCAAAAATTCGCCAATACTGTGTAACTTTAAGTGTTAGTATGGTTTATTTATTACAGTTTTGTAGTTTCAAGTATACCGTACTGGCTCGAATATAATACGGTATTTTTTTCTTCCAAATTTGTTTCATTAAAAGTGCTTCTTAGTCTTATATTCGCGACCAAATAACTTTGGAGTGATTTTGAAGTTTGAATATACCATTCGAATAATTTTTTCAAGAGCTATCCATTGGTGCTAACCAGAAATCAGTAGCTCAAATAGGATTTTGAATTATACAGCAAAAACTAAAATATAACCAAAATTGGACCTTAAACATTGTTATGGAGTCCCACCATAAAAAAAAAACCTATAAGCTAAAACTTATGATTCTGAATCAGCATTGGCTGAACTATTCTATAATATCAATTATATTGGTAATAGAGGCACTGGCAGAATCTTGGATGCAAGTTGACTGCTTTACAATCGTCCTAGTTCTTTTTTTTTTTTTGAATTTATGAGCTCAAAAAGGCAATTCGCTTTATATTCAACCCGTCTTACCATAGGGCCAGTATGGTAAACAGAATCTACACTAAATCGAAAGATTAAACTTGGCGTGTGCTGAAAAGTCACTAATACATTTTACCAAATGAGTTCAATACAACTGCTATTCATCTTAACATCTTGTATGCATAGTTTCAAAGAAGAAAAAATTATCTATCCCAATATTTTAGCAAATTTTCGACATCCTGGTTTTTCTGGTTTTGGAGGGGTTCAGTTGACTCTTCTTCATGCTACTACATCACCGCTCGCTTCGTCGTGACCGTTTGTCTGCAATTTGAATTCGGCGAGGGGGCCATATCCTCTAATACTTGCAGGGATGGTACACCATTTTTTCCGTAGCAACTAAAACTTGCCTGTCTGCAGAAATTGGATGCATGGGTTTGCAGGTCCCTGGACACACATCAATGTTTGAGTTGGACTTGAGGAGTGTCGTGCAGATGCCTCTCCTGTTTATTCAGTGCCGAATTTCCTTGAGTTGGACTGCAATGCCATTAGTTTCATCTTCACACCTGGTGTCAGCCGTGTGCTGCTTGACACTCGTGTGCACACCTTTTCTTGTTTCTCCGACATAAATGGTATCACACGGAACTCAGTAAATGACTTCACGGGTTTTCTTAACGTCCTTCAAGGCTTCATCTTCTTGCTGTCTGGTTTCACCTCTTTTTCTTGCTTTGGCACCAGGAATGGCAAGCTTTTTCATCAGGTCGTCCTTTAGGCCCTTAAGAGAGTTCTGGACGTACGATACGTCATTATGCAGCAAGAACTCCTAATGGCCTAAGGGACCACTTGATGAAAAAGCATGCCATTCCAGGTGCCAAAGCAAGAAAAAAAAAGGGAAACCAGAGAGGAAGATGATAAAGTCCTGAAGCGTGTTAAGAACATCTGTGAAGGCGTTTACCGAGTTACGTGTGGGGACTGTGATGCCATTTTTGTTGGAGAAACAAGAAATGGTGCATGCACGAGAGTCAAGCAGCACATGGCTGTCACCAGGGGTGAAGTTGAAACAAAGTGCATTGCAGCCCGCCAAAAGGAAACTCAGCATTGAATATACTGGGAAGGCACTGCGACATTCCGTGAAGTCCAAATCAAACAATGATGTGCATTTGAGAAGCCAAGATAAAAGGCTACACCAATGAATATGCATGGCTCTTCAAATCCAAGCATCCAGTATCTGTTGAGAGGCGAGTTTAATAAGTTACTGTGGGAAAAATAATGTACCCGCCCTGCAACTATCAGAGGCTACAACCCCGCATCGAATCAAACAGCAGACCAATGGTCACAACAAAGAGTGCGGTGATGTTGTAGCCTGAACAAGCATTCGACTGAGCCCCTCCAACACTAGAAACGCCAGACTATCGAAAACTTGCAACTATATTGGGATGAATAAAATCTTTTTCCATTTGAAAAAAAAAACTTAACAATTTATATTATTTAGGCCTACTCGTAAGTTGATGTCAACTGCTGTGGGTTTATGGAACAGTGCAAAAAAAAAAGTTAAAAAATATATATATTCCGACCTACCAACCCTATTTTTTCCCCCGACGTTACAGGAACCAAGACCATTTTTTTAGGCCTTAGCTTTCTAAACTATGTTTATAGGGTCACAAAAAAAAGGTTTACAATTGTTAGTCATTTACCTCTTCCAAAAAGGACATACTTTTTATTTTGGTATTTATCTTTTGTAAAGTGACTTTGTTTTTAAGGGGCAAAACATTCAAATCCTAATAAAAAGAGCTGTAATTGGTTTGCTTTACAACAACCCAGTTGTAGTCTTTTGTGCAAGCGTTATGCTCAACTCTTTTTTTGGGATTTGTGGTTTTTCGAAATAACGTGAAAACCATTTAAGCACTCGATTTGAAATTAGCATCATTCGAAAGCTCCCGAAAAGACGGTTAAAATAGTGTATTGCAATGTCTAAATCGTTCAATTTTTGGTGAAATTATGTGGGAGCAAAATACTTTCCAGTAATGATAGGAATTTAAAATATGTTAAGCAAACGGTTTGGTTAACATATTTTAAATTCCTATCATTACTGGAAACTGTGATGTCCTAGGCGGGGACACACCTTAGCCCAGCGTGGGCACCAATGGTAATAAACACATGGACTACCAGAGTGTAGGCTTCAGCTGATAAGACAGCGAACTTCCTGTTTACTTCCCTTTATATACAATTATAACAGGAAGTCATGTGATGCAACTTAATACAATATATAATTATGGAATAGCCTATTAGTAGTTAAAGGGGTATCTTGGTAGGGTTAACATATTGACATGAAATTGATGGCTGCCATTGTGGAGCACACAAGTGACGACTCCACAATGCAGCGAGCGAAAAAAAAAATAAAAAAAAAAATCTAAGCCTAGCTGGAAATAAAATCATGATTACGAAGGCAAGATGTATTTTTTAGTGCACTACCTATTTTTAAAGAAAGATACATAATTTTTCGCTTTCGAGGAAAACTAAACACTATTTTTGAAAGCTGTTTTACAAAAATAAAGAACTGAAGATGTACATGATTAAGCAAAAAATTAAACATTAATAAACTGGCTGAAAACTTGCCAGTTTTAAATTTCTGTTTTGATTTCTGGAGCAATTTTACAATAAATTCAATTTAAATTTTCAACGTTGTTGTTTTAATTTCCGTAGCCTTTTTTGGTTAATTTTCTTTTTGCAGCAACCATTTCTGCAGCTGAAACGCTATAGCGTTGCTGTGAACAAACATCTGGCATCAAGAATTCGTTGCCAAAGAAGTTGCTTTGGATTAGGCTTCACCGGAGTGGGAATTGCGGCTCCAAGCAATTTTTTGTACCGATGTCGGAAGTATTTAGGTACATGAAATTACAAAAAGATACAAAAAAGATAAAATCGTGAAATCAATTTTTCACACGAACAACAAAATACACTTACATTTTTACCTAATTTTAAAGGTGAACATTTTTTAAATTAACAGAGCCGATTCTCTGCATGAATAACTAGGGGACAAAACGTTTTAGCGTTACTCGCTACAGTTTAAAAAGAACTATCATTTAATTCATATATAACGGATTACAACAAAAAAAAACGAAGAAGTTGTAGCCAAATGGTAATTTTGCAAAAAAACTACAAATTGAGCTTGTCTGGAGCTCTACGCAGTCTCTTTGAACGATGAGCATTTTGAAGCTACGCTGCAATATCAACCTGTGTTGGTGATAGCACAATTTTGCGTTTATTGGGATTCGGTTTCGCTTTTTTGTTAGCATGACCTGGCTTCGGTGATGATTGCTTAGTGGATGGCGACGTAATAATCGGTGGAGATTGTGACCTTTCTGACTTCGAATTCCCTTCAAGAGGGGTGCTGGTAGTAGCCAAAGGTGATTGGTTATTTACGTTAGCAGACTATCCACTTCGTGTGTGTGGGGTAATTTCGCTGGAGATTTCCTGCCACCTGGTGACTTGCGATGTAAATTCTCAGATGATTTTTCAAGCTGTTGGATTGGTGGAATTTTTCCCTCAGTAACAGAAATTGACTTTCTGGATTGGCCGAGAGATCGACGCTCAGGAACTACGTCAGCAAAACTTGGCTTTTCACGTTGCTTGCCGCCAAAAGATATGCGTTTAAAATTTGAGTGTTGTTCCTCATTATGCATGGAGAAATTACTGCTTTTCGCCGTCGAAACAAGTGCGTTTGGAGGCTGTTCTGGATCATAATTTTTGGCGGTATGTAACCTTAGCTGTTCGCGATGTTTGCGAATTGTATTACCGTTAGTATCAACGATAGTATAGGACTGATTTTCACATTTTTGGTTAACCATACCGACTGACCATAGCCTGTCATTTGTCGTTGAAAAGTCATGATACCAAACCTTTTCACCTATTTGATACGTTTTCAACTCACAATGGTGGGTGCTCTGTACTTGTTTTAATTGTTTACGGCGAACGGCGAACACTGTTTACGGCGAACACTGTTGCTGTCGAGTGTTCATCACAAGCACAATTGGCGAAATTGGAATCCACCCTGGCCTCGTCTGGAGGCTTCTCCATCCAAAAGGCACATCGAAGGAAACCAACAATCATGTTTACCGGTCTTGATTCGGGCTGGGAACCAAGCCTTCTATGAGACGCCATTATCACTCAGAACGCCGATCTGCTGCATTCTCGCTCACAGGAGGAGGCGGTCAGTGGCCTAAACTTCGTGACCAAGCGGAGGTGCCATGCCCCAACTCGCAAAAATTGGATTGCCGAGGTCTCGCCAACCGTCTTTAGGCCCTTCATGGATGGAGGGAGGTGTATCTTGGACTCGGTGCTAATCCACATTGAAGAACATTTCTCTGTCACACGCTGCTATAAGTGCCAAATGTTTGGGCATGTTTGGGCTCCGGTTTGCTTACTTGCCCCAAATGTGGAGGACAACATGATCTTACTTCCTGCACGGCGACCAAGACCTCCTGCATGAACTGTTCACGAAACAAACAAAAGGACGTCGACCATCTTGCCAGTAGCGCCAGTTGTCCCGTGCTTCTCACCAAGCTTTGCCGATGCAGGGATCGGACCCTTTATGATGGCGGACTTTGAATCTTCCCGACCCGGTGGCCCCATTCAGTGTCTCCAACTTAATCTTGGTAAAAGTCAAGCGGTGTACTCCTCTCTTCAAGTACATTGCTCCGCAGAAATCACCTTCCTTCAGGAACCCTACACCACCCTGAACAAGCTTCCCGCCCATGGCTGGCCTTCACATATCTGCTTCTCTAAGTTAGCCCCATCTCTCAAAACCAGAGCGGCCCTGCTCGTTGAACATCACCTGGCCCTGCTATTCTCCTATCCCAGTACACCTGCGAAGACCTCGTGACTGTTCGCTACGGCATTGGGAACTCTGGCTTTGTCGCGTGCTCCGTCTACCTGCACCGAACCGAAGATCCAACCCGTCTTCCTAACATGCTTTCAAGCCTGGCCAGATTGGAACCAAGAATCATCACACCCGGAGACTTCAACGGCCGCAGTGTACTTTGGGGCCCTACACCACCCTGTCACTCCCAGGATGAAATTGACCGTACCACCTTACTGGAAGACTTTGTTGACAACTCTCCACTTGATATTGCTAACAATCCAACATCTGCCCCCACTTTTCTTGCCATCCGCTCTTCAGCCTGGATCGATTTGACTCTTTATAAAGGCATCAACATCTTGGACTTGGATGTTACTAACACCAAAACTCTCAGCGTCCATTCAGAAATTGTCTTCAAGCTGGACCTTAATAATACCATCCCTGCTGCCGTCCAACCATCTCGTCGTTTCCGCTGCAAGAGGGCAAATTGGCCAAGCTTCGTCTCCGCCCTGAGGGACACTTTCTCTCTTAATTCTACCATCTCTTCTGCTTCCGCTGACGACTCCATTCACCTCGCCACCCGTTTTCACTCTGCCGTCATAGAGGCCTGCATCACTGCAATCCCTTCCTCCAGAGGCCGCCCGTCCCAGACCTGGTGGATCTCGGAACTTTGGATTCAAAAGTGCGCCCTCGCCCGCCTTCGGCGCCGTTTTCAACACGCTCGTGGCCCGACCGTGTCATGCTCTCTGACACCTATCGGACCAGCCGGCGGGCTTGCAAGACTGCTATCTGGAAAGCCAGAATCTCCTTCTGGCACCACTTCTGCGAAGCCGAATCCAACGCTGATCCCTTCTCTCTACCTTACCGAATCCTTGCCCAAAAATCCATTACCTGCTCCACCCCGCATTCTGTGCGCCGCAAAGACAATACCAGGACCAACACCACTACCGAACCCTCCGAATATCTCTTCCACCAATACTTCCCTGACAACAACCCCACTCTTGACGATCCTATCCATCACAGTATACGGAACAAACTTCTCTCCCCCTACTGTACCAACCCCGACCCACCTTTCACTTTCTCCCAGCTTCGCAGAGCGGTGTCCCGTGTTCGACCTGGCACTGCCCCAGGCCCCGACGACATCCCGGCTGAATTCCTCCCCTACATTCTTCAAGCCATCGGCACACAGTGGCTTGCTGTGTTGAACTCTTGCCTTCACTTTTCTCACTTCCCGAATGTGTGGAAACACGCCAAAGTTGGGCTCCTACCCAAAGATGCCGACAAGTTCCGCCCCATCTGCCTTCTCTCCACCATTTGCAAGGTTCTGGACTGACTTTGCACCGACCGCCATATGTTTCACCTCGAAACCCACTCTCTTCTCTCCGTTCATCAGTTTGGCTACCGTGCCACGCGCGACTCAGTAGCCGCAACTCTCCAATACATCGACTTCGTGGACAAAATCATGAAAGCGACCTCAACTGCCTGGCCTTGACATCACCAACGCTTTCAACGGGGCCTGGTACCCAAAACTTCTTCTCGATCTTCGCACAAAAAATACCCCCTCCAATATCTACAATCTCATCAACGCCTATCTGTCTGACCGCACCATCACCCTTGGCAACTTCTCCTCTACCACATCCCGCAGCTGCTCTCAAGGTTCGTGCCTCGGCCCGGCCTTGTAGCTTTGTGTCATGGACTCTCTTCTGGCCACACTGAATCAGGCCTTCTGCTTCGACATCCCAGCTTTCCTTGCCCAGGCTGTCGCTGATGACACTCTGCTCCTGCTGGGCGCCGACGAGCCTGACGACTTCGAAGACGCGTGGCCCGCGGTCTCTGCCGATCTGCTCCACTGGGCCTCCGCCAACAAGATTGAGTTTAACCCCACCAAGACTCAGGCTGTGTTCCATCCTCGTCTTCTGGCCCTTACACCCGGTATGTTCTTTGGGACGGCGCTAGCCCTCGCCTTAACGTCGGTAAGTCCATCATCGAGGCTTCTCCGACGATCAAATATCTTGGCTTCGTGATTGACGCCCACCCCAACTGGAATGCCCATCTGTCGTTTCTTAAGTCTAAGCTCCTCCCATTGATGCGACGCGTTCGGATTGGGGCCTCTGCCAACTGGGGGATCTCATACTCATCATGCAAACTCTCTACCTGAAGTGTTCACTCCCTGCCATTTTATATGGTGCTGAGGTCTGGGGCCACCGGGCCGAGCTCGTTGTTCCATCACAGGTCTTGAACTCTATCTGCAGACCACTCCTGTTACTCATTGCCGGAGCTTACCGAACCACCTCGACTGACTCCTGGCTGTTCTCACTGGCTGCCCTCCTTGTTTCATCCCCGCTCATCGTCTCGCTTCACATCGTTCTCGCCTCCGTAGCTACGCCTACGAGAAGAAGGTTCCTCTCGCCGTCCTCGCTCTCCCTTCCTCTAAGAGGTCTTATGACTTACGAGGTGTTCGACCTGACCGACCGTACCTCCACCGAATTCTTCACTGATGGATCTAAGTCTCATCAGGGCATTGGATGCGCTTTTGTTATCCTCCAAGACCAAACACACACGTACTCTTCCACTGCTCGCATCTCGGACCACTGCACCATTTTCCAGGCTGCGACCCAGGCCCTGATCATGGCTTTTGCCTATGCCATTGACAATTATCCCCTTGGTTCTACCATTTGCTTCTGCTCTGACTCTTGCGCCGCCCTCGTAGCCATTTGCAGCTTCGCTCCCACCACCCTTCAAGTTACCACAGCCGCTCTACGTCTCCACTCTTTATGCCTCAACATGCGTGTCCACCTCGCCTGGGTTAGGGGCCACTCTGGTGTCCTTGGAAACGAACTTGCTGACCACAAGGAGGCCTGCCAGATGCCTTTCATCGAAACTCTGCCTATCCCTGCCGCTGCATCTGAGGCCACTCGTCGTTCTGATGTGCTCACCGATTGGCAAGCTCGCTGGTCTCTGTCCTCCGACGGTTGGCCACTCTTCAGATTCGTCCCAATTGTGAACTCCGACTTGCCTCTGCTCCCACCTAAGACCGTCCAGATCCTCACCGGACACGGCAACTTCGGTAGCTATCTCTCCCACTTCTCCCTTGCGCCTGCCTCGGCCTGTGCCTGTGGAGCCCCAATCGAAGATGCATCCCATGTGCTGTGGAAGTGTTCCCTCCCTGTCCGTCTCCGTGTCAGAGCTGCCTTCTGGTGTGACACCATCCCCGCTGGATTCTCAAGACTCGACGCCCCTCGTTGTCTCACTACTTTTCGTGCCGAATTCCTTAAGCTTTGTGATTCTGTCGTGCTGGATCACGACTTTGCCTAACTGCTGTTCTCCTGCCCTGTGCGCGCTGACTTCGTTTGTGCTGTGTTTCGTTTTCTTGTGCTTCTGTTGTGCTCCGTTGTGTTCCTGCTTCTGTCTTGACTTGTTCAAGTATTCACGTTTTGTTGTTTACTAACTTGCCCTGCGTTGACCACAGGTTATTTGTTCGTCACTTCTGTTGTTTGTGGTCTTCTTTTTCCCGCTGGTTCTCGGTGTTTTGAGGAAACGGCCCCAGTGGCAACTCTGTGTGGATGGGTTTGTTTTGGCTCTGGTTTCGCTAGTTCCCCGTCCCATGGGTTTACCACCATGGGATGTCCTTCTGCGTTATGCCCTTCGTGGGCCGGTACCTTAACAATTTAAATGACCCTATCTGTTATCTACCGAAACCACAGCCAAGGGAACGGGCTTGGCAGAATCAGCAGGGAAAGAAGACCCTGTTGAGCTTGACTCTAGTCTGGCTCTGTGATGAGATATGAGTGTCGTAGTATAAGTGAGAAGCAGCAATGTTGAAAGTAAAATACCAATGCTTTCATTGTTTTTTTACTTATTCGGTGAGGAAGGGAGTGAGCCTTTCAAGCGCTCACGCTTCTAGCGCCAAGCCCGGGGACTCTGATTTCCCCAGGCGACCCGCTCCGAAGACACTGTCAGGCGGGGAGTTTGACTGGGGCAGTACATCTGTCAAATGGTAACGCAGGTGTCCTAAGGCGAGCTCAGCTAGGACGGAAACTTTGCGTCGAGCAAAAGAGCAAATGCTGGCTTGATCTCGATTTTCAGTACGAATACGGACTGTGAAAACGTGGCCTATCGGTCC
>JAHWFP010228373.1:3944-14989 GCA_023313725.1 Lithobius niger
AAAATACTTCATGTCAGGCAGATTCAGAGAAAATGCACATCTTACACATCCAACATGCAGAAAAAACATCCAGGGGTGAACACGCAGGGGTGTTTTCAGACTAGTACGAGACAGGAAGTCCCCGGACTCCAGGGCTTCCCGGATTTCCATACTAAATTCAGGCAGAAGTGGCAAACCACGAGAAACGCAGGACACAAGTTCCCATGCGTCCGACTGGCATAGTACCCAAAAAACGAAATGATTTTACAATGGCTGACGTTGCCTTATTAAAGACAATGACGCATGCGCACTAGGTGCCTGAGAGGCTAACTTCATTGCACTGCTGGTTTTAAAGGTACAGGGGTTTAAAAATTCGGGTAAGAAAATAAATCGAAAACGATTTAGCACATACTGAAGGTTAGTATTTTGCAGATAGTAAGAAAAAAGCTGTATATTGATCTTTAAAAAAAAATGAAACTCTACGACGCGGTTCACTACCCGGACTCGGTTTTTTGAGACCCGGTTGATCCCTAATCTATACATATTTCTAACTATTCTCTGGCCTGCGTACAATTTCAAGTATGGAAAACTCAACCCCCGCCTCGCAACACTTTCGTGGATATTCAAGTTAAACACCTCGCCACATTTTGTGGAATTCAACGCCTCGCACCATTTGCGAAATTGCGAATTTGCGAACGCCTCGTGCCATATTTCCTACACAGATTGTGCCCCAGAACAACACGCTGTTCCGTTTTAACGATATTTCCACCATCAATTTTAGGAAGCTGCTCACCCGACAAAGGCGTTTCCCATATTGTCTTCACCAACGTCTGTCGGCCGCCCGACCACCTGGCCGGCGCCATCTTGTTCAATAATAGCCTCAAACCAGTCTCTCCGTTCGCTACCCAAAAGGCAGCGCGCGCTGGCAATATATATTCAGGCCGCGCTAGCCCTGACATCTGACGATAGTGCTCTTCCGTCTATGATTTCAACAATAGAAACGGCATCGAAGCACACATCCAGACAACTCATTTCCCATGCCAGTATTGTTTTGCATTTTCCTTTGGTCCGTGCCAATCTTCCCCATTTCCAGAGAGTAACGCCAATCATCACCAAATTTGTTTCTCAAAATTATTCTCTAATCAGAGTCACAATTCCGAGAATTATGGATAATATTACCGCTAAACTTCACACCGAAGACACTTTCAATATCTTGCGAATTTTCAATGGCAAACTGCCATCTTCCTGAGGCAGTTTTGACAAAGTATCGGCCTCTCTACACCCACATCATCTGCTACGAATTTCTAACCGCTAACATCGTCTGCTACGAATTCGTAACTTCAGCGCCTCGCAGCCTCCCGTATTTCGTGGGCAGCGTGTTCACTAGCTCATCAAGCTTCCACTGTCGGCCAAGCTGTTGTTTCAGGTCCCTTCCAATGATGTTTTCAACGCGGGGAAATGCAGGCCCTTGAATGTTCATCAATAACGCACCTCCAATTTCATGCAATCGTATGGCTATCGATTCTAAGCATCTCAGATGCCTGTCATTCTTAGAATTTGAAGTCACCAGCGTCTCAGCTTTCTTCCATCCAATACTGTGCTTAAGACTCCATGCAGTGAGCTGCGATGCCGTTGTCATCCTTCCAGTTTCTCACATTGGCCATGTGTTGCCCCATTTTCGTCCTGACTTCTTTCCTTGTCTCTCCAATATATATGGCATCGCAGTCTCCGCATGGTATCTTGTACACGCCTTCACGAACATTCTTCACTCCTCCCATCATTTCTTCATCCTTCAGTTTTTGTGTCTTCTTCAGCATTCTTCCTTTCGTTAGTTTTTTTATGTTATCCGTGTTTTTAAGGTAGGTTGTAAAGCCGCACTTGTCCAACACCCGCTTTATTGGTTCACTAACCCCTTCAAGATGTGTGAGAACCACTTTCGGCCCTCTTTCTCCTTCTGTGTTTCTCTCTCATTCCTTTTCTCACTGACCACTTTCTTTCGCATTCATTTAAAAGTCCGCCTGGGTACCCTAGTTTTAAAAACCTTTCTTTCGTCTCTTCCATGTGCCAATCTTTGGTCACTCGGTTAGAAATTCGCAAGACATTGAAAGTGTCTTCGGTGTGAAATTTAGCGGTAATATTATCCATAATTCTCGGAATTGTGACTCTAATTTGACAACTTTCACAGTAACATGACGAGCGTTGTTTTCACTGATGTTCTCTAATCCTCCGCCTCGAGCCGCCGTACCCAGCAGCGGCGTGTGGCGCATTCGTTTCGTAATAAATTATTTTCATAACCATACGCCTCGCCTTGATCGCTGGCAAAAATAACTAGTTAAACTATTTAACACCTCGTCACATTGACGGAAATCTCGGGTCGGTACCTCATAACCTATATCTCTCCTCGACGCGTGTCCGGAATATCGTCAGTATGACGAAAATCATTTCTCAGCAACGCATGTTGCAATTCGACCGCTTTGCAATTTTCCTTACCTAATATTTTAGCCGGTAATTTAGCAAACGATCCCTCTAAACTCGCCCACCGAATGGCCGGCGTCGCTACATCTTCCCGTCACTTTCGGTCGCACACAGCTGCCATTTTCTTGAAATTTTTCCCAGCTGGCTTCCTCGCCGAATTCAAAACACACACTGTATCCCACCATCCGCCGGGTAATCCACACGCTGACCTCGTGATTCTCCTTGGGCCTGACGCATTAATTGACAACTAATGCCTGCATTGGGGACATGTTTGGGCGGTGGTGTGGGTGATATTCTGGGGCGACTGTTGTCACTGCTGCGGGCGATTGGGGGCCGGGCTATGCATGCGCCGCTCCCCGCTCTGTTAAATCACAACACCCCTTACGGTCAGACGTTTTCTGCCTGTCTCCCGACAGCTTCCTTTCAAGGTGTCTTTTGTATAATTCATCTGTAATTCATCTGTGTAAGTCATTTGTACGATTGCCTTGTAAAACGATGACCGGACGTGGGAAACGTGCAGCTACCACCCCGAGAAGAAGTCCTTCCAAGCGACGAGGCACCACAGCGAGTAGTAATCTCGATCCGTCTTGCCCTCCAAATTAGACAGTGCCGGACTTAAAATCAAAGTTGGCGGACAGAGGCATCCAAGCTCCGGCAGGGTTCCAACGGGTAGCACTGCTGCAACTGTTAAAAGTTAACCAAGTTTCTACAGCCCCATCCCAGGTCGAAACTCGGCGTGAGGACGACAACGGCACAACGCCAACCCGCAGCAGATCGCCGACGCCGGAATTAATTCCAACCGTTGTCGTCACAACCACCAACGAAATGAACTCTGGAAAAAACACCGATCAAGCTCAAATTCCTAGCACTGCAAGTCTGGCGGAGGACGTAGCCAGTATGAAACAAGACTTGTTACTTCACGGCGATTGCTGTGATTCACGTAGCGGAGAACAAGATGGTGGCCGCATTTTCCCTCTACCTTCGAGTGGCGGCATGGCGGTGCCCATGTGCGCAGGTTTCAGTGACGTCATCGGACCTTCCTCAAATCCAACAGCTGGTCGCCCACTTGCACGCAGCGCATGGGAAAGCGATGGTTTTCGGCCCTGGCATGAATTTCATGCAGGACAACAACAACGTGCTTCGTTTACGTTAAACTCCGCTTATGGCATGCATCATAGGCAAAAGCGCGTTGATAATGGGATGTCGGGCGATAACAGGCAAACAGTGACACGTGCCTCTGGTGGCTTCGGTTCCGGGATTTCGTTAGATTCTGTTGCGCATTTGGAATCAATCAGCAGTCAATTAAAGCGTGACATCGTGGAAGGTAAAGATGTTAACCTTACTCTGCTTTTATTGCCTCAAAAGGAAGATGCTATGCCGAGTGCAGTACGTTCGCTGTTGACGTAGGATGGTATCATCATTAACCTTAAGGAAACTGATTCACGATTGCAACGCCCACTAACAGTTGCCGACTTTGCTCCCGAGTTCAACATTTTTAAGTCTGTCATGTGCGACGAATTCCCCCATCGACATAAGGAGTTAGATTGATATTTGAGGCATATTTTGGAGCTGGCAAGGAGCTTTGGGGCAATTCGTTTTACCAGTATGTATCACCTTGCATTTTCCGCGAAGGCAGCAGCCAATTTGCAGCACAGCAATGTCCCCGTCGATTGGAGTATTGTGGATAGCGTTATTTTTAATTTGACCTTCGCGGGGCACAAAGTGTTAGCGTGCACCATCTGTAACAGCATTGCTTACGCCGCCCCTCTGTGTCCTTTAGTGTACCATTCCCCTGCAGGTCCTCCCTCTGTTCGAATTTCGCGAGGAAATCCAACTAGTAACTCTGCGGCATCGACTTCTGTCACGCAAACACCGATAAGTTGGGTCGCCGACGTGTTTTTCATAAGGGGAATGAGGTGTGCAACAATTGTAACACAGACAAGGGTTGCGCTCGTCGAGGATGTACTTTCAGTCACTCCTGTCTAAACTGGAAAGGATTACGCACTGTGAGTGCTTGCAAATCAGGGTCAGGTGATGGTAAAGTGGCTTCTTTTTCTACCCGACGTTCATTTCAGTGCTCCCGTATCAAGGCGTCTACCCCTGTCGATATTGCTGTTTTAGAAGTTGAATTGAAGAGCCACCCAGATCAAGCTATGGTGAAGCTCATGCTTAATGGTCTGCGGGAGGGCTTTCACATCGGAGGAGGGCTTTCACATGCGGGAGGGCTTTCACATGAGGGAGGGCTTTCACAACACACACTCACACCGTTGCGTAAATTGAGAACTAATTGGGGACATGTTTGGGCGGCGGTGTGGGCGACATTCTGGGGCGACAGTTGTCACTGCGTCAGGCGATTGGGGGCCGGGCTATGCCTGCGTAAAGACCCCCCCCCCTCTTCGCCGCTCTGTTAAATCGCAACACCCCTTACGGTAGGACGTTTTCTGCCTGTCTCCCGATAGCTTCCTTTCAAGGTGTCTTTTGTATAATTCATCTGTACGATTGCCTTGTCCCACCCAACCCATGCACAGCCTGTTTTCCCTTTTTTGTCGCCGATTTGGTGAGTGGGGCGGTATATTGTTTAGCTGGGGGGAGCTCGGAATTCTAGCCTGCTGCGTAGGCTATAACTCCAATCCGGCCCCCAAGCACCCACTCAGCCGTGCGGTCCTTGGCCGACAGGCATGCTGGAAGCTGCGTATCCTCATCCCTGCCAGCTCAAAACTGCAGCCGCATGGCCCGAGTGGGCCGCTATGGGCACCACCGGTCAGAGTGACCTCAGCAGGCCTATCCCATTTATGCCATGTTTTCATGTTTTATTGCATTAATAAACTGAGTACTTCGAACCTTTGTGCCTCTGTCAGTCACTCACACCGTTGTGTAAATAGCAGTTGAAGCCATAATCCAGTTCAAATTCTCGTAATACTAGATTCACACTCCAATTTTTTTTTTCTAAATAGCCGTGCCAACGGCAATAGAGACAGTGGGATATAGACGTGGGGCAGGAAGCGAGGTAGGGAACCGGAAATGACGCAGAGGTCGCGTTAAAAATTGCATAAATTAGAGGAAATTTTATGAAAATGAAGGAAAAGTAGTGCCGATTGGTAAATAGGGACATCCCAACAAGTAACACAGCGAGGAGTGATTATATGAATGAAAATTGGAAAATTCACTACGCGCAGTACTCTATCAAAATACTGTGTGCTCCACAAGTAAATAAATGCACTACAAAAAAGGTTTTAAAATTAATAATAGCAAATAATTTGTTAATTTGCAGTTAATTTGTTCAATTCCCAGTCACATATCGTCATCATAAAAGCGGAGCACAAATTACCGGTATGCAATTTCAAATTTCAAAGAAAACAAAATTACGTTGTATTGAGTTTTCAAAAGTCTGCAGAGCTGGAGGTGTTAAAACTCAGTTGATTGTCTTCTTCCCTTCCTTCTTGTCGACCTTGTGTTCGTCTTTTGGAAGAGAAGTAGATGCCTTCAGAAAATAGTCGGCTGAGTTTTGCAGACAGTCGAAAATTCGCCACGATATCATTTTACATCTTTGAAATTTCGTAATTTATGCTCCGTTTTCACATGATATCACGTAAACTTTTTTTTTCGTGATATCCGACGCACACTGGTCTTCACTACAGTCCCAGTATGCTAAATTGTGTGTTTGTTTTTATTTTTATTTCAAAATTCAAAAGTCCTTTTTTGGGGAATTTTTATTCCAGATAAAATTTTCCCTAAAAAAAAAGCAAAAAAAGTAGAGTAAAAAACAAGGTACTATGCAAATACAGAGTAGTTTAAGACTCAAAAGTTAGTTCCCCAACGTATTTATTTCTCTCAAAATCGCAATAAAAACTTTTTTCCACCAGGGCTTACGGTAAATGTTTAAAGATGGTCCTCGTTCGTGGAACCAATTTCGCCCTAAAAGTCCAGTCTGTTTCGGGAAAAATGCAGTTTAGTACAGCCTTATCTATATATATAATTACACAAGATCCGCAACGCAGTCATCGGCAGTGCAGCAGCAATCTGCATACGATGCCATCTCCGCCATCTACCGACGGAACGGCTAATTATAAGAGTAGCAGCCAAGACCCGCTGAGATAGTAGCTGCGCCCGGAACGCAACGGCCAGCATCGCGAACATGCGATGCCATCTACCGACCGAACGGCAAATTAAATGAGGGGGGGGGGGGGGAGAGAAAGAGCGAGACGACGCGGAATGAGCGAGCGACTCCGCTAGTAACTTTATAAGCCTTGATAAGGTATCTACCATACCAAATCTACTGCAGGTGAACCACGAAAATGTGCATACATAAACGGTAGCAGGAGTCATGCAACGATGGTACTTCAAATGACCTTGGAATGGCCCTTCACGGTCATCACGACGTAACACAGCAGTGGAAATTGGAAAGCTGTAGAGAGCAGTTAATTTCTTCCTTCTTACTAGTTCTTACCTTTGTTCGTTTTCAGTACAGAGGTCATTTGTGACTGACTAATTCCAGAGCAATCCCAGTGCCACAGTGACCCATCTTGGGAGCAGGTGAACAAATAGTTGGGATAATCGGGATGAAATTTTACTTCCAGCACTAAAAACAAAAAGATCAAACAGTAAAACATTTGTGATTGAAGTGCACCTTTTTAGTGCACATTATGGCACTTTTTTCTGCCATTAGCCCATTTACTTTGCAACTCGGCAGTAATAAAGTACAGCAGTACAAGTAGTAATAATTTTCAAGACACCAGTGCAAAGGACGAAATGCACAATAATATTGAAAAGTTGGAAAGTGCAAACCGGATTGTTTATTTTTGTTTTCATCTATCCTTTATTATGCGTTGGTTAAAACAAGTAGTTTCAACTATTAAGTGTTTGGTGATTTTATGTTACTACTTAATAATTTTGCCTTTTGTAATGAAGCCCACTGTGCTTACTGCACCTGTGGCCATCGGAAATAATAATAAAAAGTTTATTTGCCGAGTAAGTTAGCAAAATGGTAAGATAGGGCTTTTACCAGAAACCGCTTATATCTTACCAACATTAAGTGATAACTAATACATATAGCTAGATAGAAATATCTGTACAACAATATAGCAAAAATAACATTAGGAATAGTCTGATATGTATGGTAGTAGGTTACACTTATTTAGTCTGAATTTAAAACAATTTATAGAGGGTGCCGTGATAACATCATCAGGTAAAGCATTCCAAACATTAATGACCCGATTTACAAAAAAGTATTTTCTGCAGTTTAATCTGAAGGGTTTCTTAACCAATTTCAGGGAGTGACCCCTGGTCCGCCTTTCTCTATTAACATCAAAGAAAAATGATGGATCATAATCCAGGAGACCATGCAACAGACAATATGTGAATGACAGGTCGGCTTTTACCCGGCGTAGTTCCAAAGAATCAATTTTCAATTTATTCAGTCTGGCTGCATATGGTATATTTCGGAACCCTGGGAGAAGTTTGGTAAACACTCGCTGCACTCTTTCTAACCTCAGAATGTCTCCTCGAAGTGACGGGGACCAAACGGGGCTGGCGTATTCAACAAGCGGACGGACATATACTTTAAAGGCCCACAGTAAAGTTGGGACATCCCTAGAAGTGAAACAGTTTCTGATAATAGCTGCACGTTGCATTGCTATTTTAATGACAGCGTTACAGTGGTGAGTCCACGTTAGATTCGTAGAGAGCCAGACACCTAAATCCTTGACAGTAGTTAATGGTTCCAATTTTGAACCCGATAGGTAGTAATTATATGATGGATTCTTACCCCCGATATGCAACACTTTGCATTTATTGTCCGAAATCGGCAACTGCCATTGATCTGACCAGTTTTTTAGTTCATCAAGTTCATGTACGATACCAATGTGACTCTGTCTTGATTTCATTGCAGAGTGGAGTTTAACGTCATCAGCAAATTTTCGCAATTTTACACCAGCAGAAGTTGGCGATAGATCATTTAAGAAAATAGTGAATAACAATGGACCTAAAACTGACCCCTGTGGAACACCACTTTTAACCACAGCATCATCTGACACCGATTCCCCGACTACGACACGCTGGCTACGGCCCACAAGGAAATCAGTAATCCAAGCCAGTAGTTGCCCTCTGATGCCAATGTTTTTTAGTTTAAATAGTAATTTGTGGTGGACAACGGAGTCAAATGCTTTCGCAAAATCAATTAGAACTACGTCAACTGGGTAACCCTCATCTAAACAACTAGTCCAGTCGTTTAGGACGTCCAGTAGCTGTAGCGTTGTTGAGCGTCCAGGCAAAAAACCAAATTGATCATACGAGATTATATCTTGTTCGTTTAGGAAATTTAGCATTTCATTTTTAATAATTCTTTCCATAATTTTACAGGGTACACAAGTGAGAGATATTGGTCTGTAGTTATGTGGATCGGATGCATTACCTTTTTTGAAGATTGGAATTACACGTGCCTTTTTCCAGCATTTAGGGATTTTGCCCGACTGCATTGAGCATTTAAATATTATCACCAATGGAGAGATAATCTCATTCCGCATTTCTTCGTAAAAATATGCGGATAGTCCATCAGGACCAATGGCATGGCTAGTTTTTGTATCATTAATTGCTTTGAGGACTTTCTCGCTTGAGAAAGACACATTATCTAAGGTTTGTGAGAACGCATGCATTAGGTTCCTCTGATTATCGGGGATGGCTCCATTATCGGAGATGAAGTTTTTGGAAAATATATTGTTTAAGGCATTTGCCTTTGCCTCGTCTGATGATACCACCTGTCCTTTTAGCTTTAAGGGTGGGATACTTCGCTTAATTCCAGTTTTATTTTTTACCAACCTGTAAAGTGCACCAAGATTACCTTCCTTTATAACTTTACTTTCAGCTTGGATGGACAATCGCTTTACACAATCTGCATAGTTCCTGCTAGCTTGCTTATACAATGATTTGGTATCATCACAGCGATTTCTTTTATAATGGCGCCAAAGTCTCTTTTTACGCGAGCTTAATTTCCTGGCTTCACGAGGGATGCGTTTTTTATGCCGAAAAGAGTTGACTTGCAGTGTACTATGTTGATCCAAGGTGTCATTTATAGTAGTGATAAAAATATTCCACATTATATCTACATCGGTAGCATCAACCATCCTAAGATTCCAATCGATCTCATGAAGAGAATTTTTTTAGCCCTCCAAGTCAATTTTTTTAATTTTTAAGTTTGACACAGTAGGGTCAATTGAATGGATGGTGTGGATGCAAAAGGACAGCATAGAATGGTCACTAGTACCGAGTCCATGTAAGACAGCAATGTCCGTAATAGTGCGTTCATTGTCAACCAAGATAAGGTCGAGTATATTATTGCCCCGTGTTGGCTCGATGACCAACTGCTCCAAACCCAAGTCTGAGAAACAGTTAAACATTGTAGTGCCTGTTTTTCCTGTTGCTCCTGAATGTAGCCAGTCAATTGTTGGCTGGTTGAAATCCCCAACAATAACGTTGGTACGGTCAGATCTAAATTCTGAGTTAATGTATTCACACATTAATGTGACGGTATTGAAGTCATCCCCAGTAGGGATGTACCCAATAGTTATCGAAACCTTTTCATTGAATAGGTCCAAAGTCATTGCTTCAACTGTAGTACATACGTTTGTTACATGGTACAAGAGTCCTTTTTTTGCTGCAAATAAAATGCCACCAGCACGAGTCAAACGGTCTCTCCTTTCGATGTTGTACGATATATTGCCAGTCAGCATCGCGTCCGTTATCGTATTATTTAACCAAGTTTCCACAACAAAGATAAGGTCATATAAATCGCTTAACAATAACATATTGAATTCAACAAGTTTGTTCACAAGACTTCGTGCATTTAGAAACAGACAATTTAGGTGAGCTTTATGGTTAGTGTGTGTAAGGTTAGCAGTAGACAGTTGCATATTAGAGTTCAAATTAACAGACCGCTCTGAAGTATCTGTGGTAGACGGAAGGGACAAGGATCCAAGAGGGAGGAAAAAACCTGGGCCTACATTTAGACCATTATCCACCTGTAGTTTCCCAGAATGGCCTTAGTCATCACGTTAGTTAAATGTTTTTTTCCAATAGCAGAAAAATGTACTCCGTCTCCTGCCAAGAGGTACCTGGAATTTATAATAGCATCCCACATGGAGATGTATGTTACATTCTCGAGTTTGCAAATGTTCATAATGTGACCGTTGCAGCGGACCAAATAGTTTTTGAGGTCGAACCAAATAGCTTCTGGGACCCACTGGGGTAGCAGGCCAACGATGGAGAGTTTGATTTCAGGGTGGTACTCTTTTATTAGTCTCATCAGCTGTGACAGCCTTTCAGAAATACTACTGGGAGAGTCGTAGCCAATATTGTTAGTGCCCGGACACAGAACAGCATGAGTGGCCTCGGCATGGGACTTCATGATCTCGGGGATAAATTTTATAACATGCTCAATGCGTGCTCCGGGAAAACACCAAGTTCTGGAATTAAGTTTCGAGGGAAGTTTGATATGTCTGACCTGAGAGTCTCCAATAATTAGAGTGCTAGGGTTAGAGGGGACTTCAGGGGTAACTGCATCGAAATTCGTTATTAATCCTAAGTTGTCACACTGCCGA
>JAHWFP010228379.1:221-17261 GCA_023313725.1 Lithobius niger
CAGGAATAACTGCAACTCCAGTGATATGTGGAAGAATCTGGTTGTCAGTTATGCAATTGCTCACAAAAGTATCATTGAGTATATTAGCCTTATCGAAATCGTCCAAAATGTAATCGTCATGTCGTATAAAAGGCGGGATTGATTTTGAACGTCCAGTCTTACTCCTTACAAATCTGAAAAGGGCTGCCATATTTCCTTCTTTTAAGACAGCATGTTCAGCATCACGATCTAGGTTTTGTGCAAGGCAAGCATACTCCAACTGGCATTTTTTGTATTGATCCCGGACAGCATCAGTTCGGGTATTCTTAAAAAGTTTCCATAACTTTTTCTTTTTTGTTAATAACTTAGCGAGTTTTTTTGTTTTGGCCGATTTGCCACGAAAACCATCAAAAGTACTCCAAAGAACCAAACTGGAGGCATGTTTGACGCAATCTTTAAGTATAAAATTGTTCCACATAGAATCAACATCTGGTTCATTTCCAATAATGTGTGCCCAGTCAACACCGTTTAACAAGGATCGGAATGTTTCGTAGTTTAGTTTATGATGTGGCTTTTGTTTGGATGAAACATTGGGGTTGGTCTTTGTATTAATGTTAAACGTGACCATATTATGGTCACTTGTGCCGAAATAATTTGAGACACATGTATCAAATACAAGTCGGTCCGAGTCAGCTAAAACAAGGTCAAGAATATTGTTCAATCTAGTTGGCTCGCTTATGTGGTGGGTAAGACCCAACTCAGAAATACAGTCAAAAAAGATTTGCTGGCGTCCATCAGTAGCATAATTTTGAAGCCAATATACTGATGACATATTAAAATCACCTGTGATGATGTTGGAATATGAATCTTTGATGGAGGACCTGATATCTTACGAATACTGCCCTCATCAAAGCCATTTGGAATGTAGCCAAGTATAATTCTAAGTTTGTTTGAACAAAAGTCGAGAGACAATGCTTCCGAGTCCTCAGACGTTCCACTAATCGCAAATGGTAAGTGTGACTTAACCAAAGCCAGCACACCCCCGCGGGTGTGTCACGATCTCTTCTGGCGAGTTGGTAACGCAATCCACCAACAATCATGGCATCAGAAACCGATGCCGAGAGCCATTCTCAGTAATTAAAACTACATCAAAAACATAAGTGGCTAGTAGATGGTGTAACTCTGACAATTTACAATTTAAACTCCTGGCGTTTAAAACAGTACACTTCAAACTAAAATGGGGTAGGATTTTAACATGCTCCATAGAACTTACGTGTTAGGCATCGAGAAATCAGTCACCACTATAAAGATGAAGAGGGAAGTTACTGCCGCACAGTATAAATGTATATCTTTCTTTTGACGAAACAGGCCTTAATCATCATCGTTGACTGATGGGGAAATGTTACGGGCCATTAAAGGCACTGTCGAGGAGTGGCACTCGGCGTGTCACCACAGTCGCCGTGAGGAGGTTGTGTTGGCCCGTTTGCGAATTGGTCACACCCGACTTACTCACTGTTTCCTTTTGCGGGGGGTTGACCCTCCTGAATGTTCTTGGTGTCGACGGCCACTTACGGTCCGGCACTTACTTGTTGATTGTCGCCATCTTGATGGTGTTCGTCGTCGGTTCCATCTTCCACATGACATTGCAGTTAAGTCTGTCCTCCTGTCCGGTGTTTTTCAATTTTTGCAGGAGGTACAGATGTATGACAAGATTTAGATTAGGGGTTTGAATAACATCTCTGTAATGTGTGGGGCAGTGGCAACCCGGACCACTGCACTGTGACTGAGGTTGGCGCTAATGACCAAGTTGTCGACTTGCCATTAAGCCACTGATGGGGAAATGTCTCATTTTTTTATGGCTGAAGGAACCGAGAATGAAAATAACAATGACAGCACGTCAATATCAACAATACTTTGGATCGGTGATAAGAACAACACGTGGTTTAAACACTGAGGATCACAAGCCAGATATTACCCTCTTTGTTCCAACAATGATTGGCAAATAATTGTTTTCGAAACAGTTCTCGGTTGCAACAATAAACCCTGGGCTGCTCCCTCGGGAGTATTGTTTCAGCATTAAATGCTTCGAAAAAACGTATTCACCAATCATTATTGGAACAAGTGGGTAATATCTATTGCTTGAATACTTATCTACAATCTGGGCAAGTTTCGTCGAAAATGTCTGAATTGAAAAGGAAACATTATTTTTTGTTTAGTTTTGCTATAGTGTGGACTTCAATCATACTCGGCTATCTCCGATTATGATAATGGTAGATCAACGTAATAGATGTGATAAGAACAACAAATTCTTGATGAAACACGGCAGTCCATCAAAATAACGCTAAACTATACGATCCACTAATCATAGTAGGTTTGATTTTCTTGGTATCACAATCGATGCTGATTCCCGATGCTGGCTTGTTGTTAGGTTTTATAAAGCTTAGTAAAAATGTTGCATCTTTTACGTCTTAGTCTTATTTCAAAGCTTACCAAATAGTTTTTTACGTTGTAAATTGTTTTGGTTTTAATTCCTTAATTAAAAAAAAAACATATCGAAAACATAATACAGCAGAAAAAAAGGAGAATACGAAAGTATTAGGCTATCGTTAAAACAATTATTCCATACGCAGTGGTTCGAATTAGGTTAATAAATAATAGCTTATCACAAACTAGGCACATAATTGTTTCTGAAGACTACAATTATCGGCTGAGGGAGAGGTGCTATAATGCAGTACTTTATTTCATAAATTCACAAGGCAGAAATCTATACGATTTTAGCACTGTGCTCTGCCTCGAATTTTCAGCCCCGGCCACATAATATTTGAGGTAGGAATTTCATCTTTGAACAAGTGAATTCATGAAATTTCAACCAAACTAAAGCAAAATATAACTGTGGACGTTATCGTCCGCCAAACAAACCTACAAACAGACAGACAAACAAAATCCATTCCCAGTCGAGTATTCGACTTTGTTTGCTTTGCTCGATCAACCAAATATGTGATCACACATCCTTAGCGAGACATTAAAATACTCATTACTAAAAATGTTGAGGATGTTCAACGAACACACCAACAAATGGTTTTAGTGATAGGCTTTAGACGACTATAGGAGTGAAGCGAGGACGAAAGCCAAATGGAGCTACGTTTATGAATCGACTCCAATGCAGCCATTGTACCCACTCACGAAATAACCACTCCATCAAATTAAACCAGATTTTGTAGAGTGGTTTTAACAAAGAAAATTTAAAATCAGACATGTTGTTGCAAAATAATCAAGGATACAAAACGCACAGTCGTGTGAGCTGTTCACCTATTTCCTCACCAAGTAGTTTACTCATCACCTTCAATGCCATCCAGTGAGGCGCCATGAAAGCAAATGGAGAAAGAAAAAAGATGCGGTGATGCAATAGAAATGATGAACATTGCGCTGTCTCCAATGCAACATGGGTTGTTTGCAATCGGTTCGGACCATTTTGTCGACAGTGTAACTGATGAAGCTGTAGTAAACAAATCGACGATTGCGTAATTCACCTAAAATTGTCACGGTTATATTTTAAGCAAGATAACAAATGTTATTTTAAACAAGCGGCTGCAGAGACTACCTAGTCAAACCAGTTTTCTATACACTTCCTCCACTTGTGAAAATATTAAGGTGCACATCTCTATCACGCACAAAAACAGTGCCCTCTATTCCCGGTACTCAACTGCTGATTAAAAACGGGTTAGCTTTTAGGCCTAGCTTTACATTTTAGGCACAATATGCAGCTTTTACCTAATTTGCACATGCCGTCTTAATTTCGTAAGGAACAGGTAATGGGGAGTTGGGTTCAAGAGTAAGCGTATGCATTTATGCAATACTGTGCGAGATTTAACGTGGCCATGACAACCTGATTTAAAACCTAAGTTTCATATTTTAGGCCTAATTTATTTATCTGCCGTTTTAATTTCGTATGTTGCAGCTAGCCGGTAGAATATGGCTTGAGAGCAGGCTTATTCCTCTATGATACATGGCGTCGAGACTATTTAAAATGAAGTTAATGTGTATCACTAACGAAGTCCTTTTGTTTCCACAGTTACATGTTTTCTCGTAATGTTTAAATGCGACAATCAAATGTTAATAAATCATTGAGTTACGTTGAGAAATTCCATTACCTATTAGTTAAAAAAAACGCTTAAGCGTATAAAATACGGATGTAAGCCTTAAAAAACTTAAAGCCCTAAAGGAACAGCTATTAGAAAAATACATGTAAGCCATCAGCGTCACACTAATACGTGTAAAAGAAGCTCCGGCTTGTTTTTTGGGTCGCTGGAGATTCTTTTACACGTATTAGTGCGATGCTGATGGCTTACATGTCTTTTTCTAATATCTGTTCCTTTAGGGCTTTAAGTTTTATAAGGCTTACATCCGTATTTTATACGATTAAGCGTTTTTTAATACTAATATCCCTTATTTTTTTCTTGTTTCAGCAAGAATAACACAGAATAGAACACTGTAATCACCTGAAAATAACTGTTATAAGAGAGTCTTTTCCATGGCTGATTCATTTTATGCTGCTAAGAATGACTTTTGCACCCAATTTCATGTTTTTAGCTTGATCTATAAGAATTTGTTGCGCAAACCCTTGGGAGGCATGACAGGGGGGGGGGGTTCCTGGGCCGGAGGGGGGGCCCGGGGCCGTTGGGGGGGGGGGGCACTGAAGGCACTTTGGTGTATTTCATAGGGGTCCATGGCTGTTCGATTTTTACTGTTAAGAAAGACTTGTGCACCAAATTTAAGTTTTCTGCAAAAATTTGTTACTTCACTTAATAATTTCTGCCCAGTGCTCTACAATAATAATTTCTCTGCTGACGAGAATACTGCAGTGGCATCAAAATCGTGTCGAGTCGGCCGAGTTGAAATTTCAAACGATTTCTAGCTTTTAGCTTTGAGAATGCAGACGGCACTTAACAACACATCATAACCTAAATACTGCTACACCCGACATTAGTGTTGACAAGCGGCTGTAGTGGCTATCTATAGTTGCAACCGGTCTGATGTACAGTTCCGGCACTTGTGCACCGGCACTTGTTCCGGCACTTTAAGGTTTTTATTGTCAGTTTCGGAGTTGGCCGTGTGAGTGTTTCGTGCTCTTAAAAGTTGCTTTATTTTCGTGTCCCAAGACCAGTGTGCCTTCCCCTGTTGTGTGATTTCTACCTCATGAACTCCTCAAGCCCATTTTGAGACTATTGTGGGTGAGTTCTCTGGATTTTTGAGGCTGCTTGGAACGTTTGAAATTTGGCCCAAAGTATGTTTACTTCATGCTGGTGGAGGCTGCCATCTTGATTCCTGAATTGTATTACCGTATGTTTTTTTTGTGGCGGTTCGAGCCTGGCCGTGGGTTCAACTCTAGTAAACCTTTTTTTTTCCGTAGAGGTTTCAGGCAGGTGTGATGTTGTAGGACCACTCGACTTATTCCCCCTCAAGGGTTTGATTTTTAGGCCATTTTTGCACCCTTTTTTGGAGGTTTTCTCTTGGGTTCTTTTGCTGCATACGCTATAACCAATTGGTGATAGTACACTGATAATCTGAACGTTCGAACACATCATAATTATAGAAGTGAACAACTAGATTTAAATGGAAGACCTTCTGCATTCAAATCGATTAAATACATCCACCAAACTAGGGGATGTTGAGCTTTTGTCACAATGTAGGAGGAATAGACGCCGCACACAATACTTCCACTCAATACAATCGCCAACTAATGACATCATTGAAAACCAAAGCACTCCACTACATGGGTTAACCCCTAATGAAAACCGTGTGAATCAACATGGCCATTTCAACCATGCTTTTCTACCAAATCTACATGACATCTCTGCAAGACTACTCGACAAGCTACACGATTTCAGCCTTGAAAAAGACCTAGATTTGGTAGAGATAAAGTGTGATGTGAACGCTATACCGAACAAGATTACTGCCGAACTGGAGGAAAAATTTACCGACTTTATATCAAGATTCGAATGTTGGACATCGGAGTTTTTCAAAAAACAACAAGCGGTACTGGGAGAAGTTGTTGACAGTCTCGTTGCGGAATTGGAGGCAAAACTTGCTGAAAGCAGTGCTCAATTGTGTAGAAATGTTTCTGAAAGTTTGCTTAGTGGAGACAATGAGAAGTTGGCAACAGATGTTCAGCGAGAGGGATCTGTTCCTCAAACCCAGTGCAAAAATGGTGTAAATGATGAGGAGTTGGCGGAGTGTGTTCTGCAAGAGGGTTCTGTTTCTCAAACGCAGTGCAAGCAAGTTTTACGTGTAAATCTTTGTACCTCACTCCCTGGGAAGCTTGAAATAATATCCGCACATATTGATCAAGGAGAGACTGATAATGAACGCGTAAAAGACCAAACGCCGAAACTAGATCTTGGTCTCCATAAAAATGTTACGATCAGACGAGGAAAAAAGAGAAACCATAGAACTAGAATACAACCAGTGCATAATCGGAGTACTAGCGTGGAAAGTCCTCCTATTCTCCAGAACATCTTGGATCCAACTCCCCTAATTCTGCAACTGTGTGATCAACGAAATGTAGATAAAGCAAAGGCTGACTCAGACCACACCCAGGACATGCAACAATATAAAACTACTAAGGAGGTGTGCCCAGATAGAATTGCAGCACTGGCTGGTGAGTGGCAAGGCCAATCAACCATCATTGGTGATTCCAATGTGCGCCATCTTAGGGGCAGCAACCACAGTTACTCAAAAACATGGACCTTTCCCGGAGTCAAGGTGCAAGACCTAAGTAGGAAACTGCCAAAAATTCTTAAAGTCAGTAACCTTAGCAGTACCTTTGTGATTTGCGCTGGTGCTAATAATATCCATGAGGACTCACCAATTACTATTAGAAAACACCTGGCGGATGTTGCATCTTCTATCCATGTTGCTTGCCCTAATGCAAAAATTTCCGTCATTGGCCTTTTTCCACGTCTAGCCAAGAAAAATATTGATCTTCATTTGCAGGTGAGCAACACAAATCGCCTACTTCGCAGACTTTGCATCGAAAAAAATTATAATTTTGTTTCCATTGACAAAGCTATCTGTGATGATCCTACTTTGATGGCGCGTGACCGAATTCACCTCACTAAGAGAGCCAAATCTGTGCTTCAAATTGAACTGTATAAGCTACACTCACACAAGGAAAACTAACTGAACCTAATGGGAATATTCTCAGCTTGATTAGCCAGTTTCATTCACAGTGCACTGATAACCTTGTTTGTACTTTTTTTAATGCACGTAGCGTTGTTAGAAATTTGGGTAGTTTTAAGGAGTTGGTTGCTCGGGATTGTTACGACGTAATCTTTGTTGTTGAGACGTGGTTGTTTGAGGGGTTTTCGGATGCCATGTTGGTTGATGTAAAATAGGTATACTGTAGTTCGACGGGATCGGGGAAGTAGGGGCGATGGCCTGTTGATCATTCATCGCTTGGAGTTACCTTTTGTAGTTGTGAGCATCGCGAGTGGGGTCGAAGCTATTGTTGTCACTATTCCAAATGAAAAAGTAACCATTACTCTTTGCTATTTGCCAGACGGTTGGGATGACGTTGAGATTTTTAACCTGTGCACCTTTTTAAATGAATCCTACAACATTGATCACTCAAATATTATTTTGGGGGATTTCAACCTTTCGACTGTGGACTGGAATCGAAATTGGGCGGCCGACAGACACCATCGACTTTTTCTGGAGCTTATTGCACCACTGGGCTTAACCCAGTTGATTGACAAACCAACACGTGAAAACAATATACTGGATCTCATCTTTTCTAATGATGAGCGCCTTATTTATAACCTTTCTGTGGACGATCACGTGGGAAACAGCGATTTAACAATGATTTAAGCGATCATTGTGCTGTTTCTTTTAATGTTAATATGTCAACTAGTAGCCACATGGGAAATTGCGATCATTGTGCAGTTTCTTCAAATGTTAATAAGGCAAGTTGTGGCTTGGCAACTGATTCTAAGGAAAGACCAAAGAATGGGACTGGTAGGATTGATTTTGTCAAATTTAAGGAATCGGTTGCATCAACCGATTGGGATGCACTAATTTTTGATGTCCACCCTAACATCGAACAGGCCTGGACTTGTTTTCAGGAGATGTTAACCGACCGTGTTAATCTTTGTAGAGAAATTTTGAGCCCCAGAAATGGTTTGTGTGACAGATTTCCACGGCATATTATTAAATTACGAAAAGAAAAACTTAAACTTTGGAAAAGTTTAAAATCCGACCAAACTCAAGCTCTACTTGCTAAGTACAATCAGTCGCGAAAGTTGTACTCTAACACGGTTGAGACATGGTTCTCCAAAAGAGAATCTGATGCTATACAGTACGCGAAGGAAACCAAGCTGCCCTCCTTAGACTCTACCGTAAAAAGACAGCAACCTCGCGCACGCTGCCTCCGTTTAAAATTGGAAATGTTTTTAAAACAAATAAGCTCGAGAAGGCAGAGACTCTGAGTAAGATCTTTGCCCTTAATACTATAATAGATGATGGCGAGACATGTACTCCATCTGGATCTTCCTTGTCACAGTGTGATCGTTGCTCGGAAGTAAGTTTCCCTCAATCTGTTATTGTTAGAAGTATCACTAGCCTCAAGCCTAGTCGCTCTTGTGGTCCTGATGGCTTTTCTGCTTTCTTATTTAAGCAGATTGCACTGGAAATTAGTTACCCTCTCTCTAAGCTGTTTACCCTTTCCTTTGGTCAAAATCAGTTACCATCAGTTTGGCATACAGCAATTATTGTACCAGTTTTTAAGAAGGGATCTGCATCAGATCCGGCAAACTATAGACCTATAGCCTTGACCAGTTTTGCTTGTAAAGTAATGGAATACGTTATTCGTAATGAGCTATTGTCCCATTTTAATAAGTATGCTATTCTTAATTATGATCAATTTGGTTTTTTTGCCAAAAAGGTCTGCCACGCACCAATTACTCGCGGTACTCGACCATTGGACTTATGCGCTGGATATTGGAATTCCATCCGATACCATCTATTTCGATTTAAAAAAAAGCGTTTGAATCGGTGGTTCACCGCAAACTGATGCTTAAAATAAAGGCATGTGGTGCTGAGGGAAATTTGTGGAATTGGCTGTGTTCTTTCCTTCGTGATCGTACGCAGAGAGTCAGGGTTGAGGACACTCTCTCCTCTAGAGTCTGTGTGCCCTGTGGAGTGCCCCAGGGATCGGTTCTGGGTCCTCTATTGTTCACAGTCTATTTAAACGATTTAAAATTCTTAAATGAGGACACCTTCGGTTACAAGTTTGCTGACGATTTGAAGGTCGGCACCGCAATTATTAATCCTTCTAGCATGCGGAACCTTGAGTTGGAAATAAAAAATGTTCTTGACTGGTCTCTAACTTGGCAATTACCATTATCAGTGGGCAAATGCCTTTCTTTTCATGTTGGGACATGAAATGATCTTCACCATTATCAGATGGGGAACCATACATTGAACTCGGTGGACGAAGTGCGTGATTTGGGGGTATGGTTCACTGATAACTTAAAATCAATGCTGCATTGCCGAAAAATTTGTTCGGCGGCCTTTCGCCGTCTTGCGCTCGTGAATCGATGCTTCACTTCGGGAAATGTTGCAACCAAGGTTTGGGCATTCAAGATATTTGTTCGCCCAATGCTCGAGTATGCAACCCCGGTCTGGTCACCGTACATGCTTGGCGACATTGATTTGGTGGAGTCCGTCCAACGCCATTTTACAAAATATTTGCCAGGCATTGGGGAGGTTAACCAACACGAACGCCAGGTGAAGACTGGACTCGAGCTTTTGGAACTTCGTAGGCTTCAATTTGATCTTGTTCTGACCTACAAAATTGTTCGGGGTTTGATTGCTGTCGATTTGCCCTTTTTCGATTTCTCTCCCAATTCCCATTTTACTCGTGGTCATGATTGGAAGTTGACAGTTCAAGGATCACGCCTTGACTGCCGTAAAAACTTCTTTGCAGTTCGGATTGTCCCGGTCTGGAACGCGTTAAGTGCCGAAACGGTCAACATGTGCACAGTGACTGGGTTCTATAAAATGCTGATGACCGCGCCATTGTCTCGATTTTTAAAACGGCATTAAATCCAAATTTGGTGGGCCATTGCGTTTTTAATTTTGGATCCAGTGTCAGTGGCTCACAACCCTTCCGGTACCCTTCCACCCATTGGTGGTAAATGTACATATTATTATTATTATTATATTGTGCAACTTTCGAATCTGTTAAGGCGGAACAACTCTATCACGCACTACAGCAGCGATCTCTATTAGTGCCAGTTAAAAATGTGTTAGCTTTTAGCCAACGTTAGATTTTAGGCATAATTGTTAGATAACAGAGAATTTAGTTCGAGAGTAATACGGATCATCTTTGCAGCATGTTGTCAAGACTAGTTCTTGTTTTAACGGTTGCACGTTAACCTTAGGTATTAATACGACGAGCAAATGCTATTATTTCATGTAGTTAGGCCTATGTCAAGGAAGCCTATTAGCTAAAAGGAAGAAACGATGTTTTTAATTTGCCATGTTTTTAAAATAACGTTTGGTCACAGAATCTAATGCTGAAAACCGTGTTTCTCTATGTGGCATCATTATGAAGTTGAAAAAAATGGTGGATTAACATACAGACGGACAAAGTCGTCACAATAATCTTCTCAGCTGATTCGGCTGTAACCCAGCCGACTAAAACCCAAAGAACCTTCATCATATAGTTTTAGTGTTTTTTACAACACACTTTCTATCATTCGTAGTTGTCTTTCTTCAACACTATGAATACCATACAGCGTAGACCAATGTTTAAATAGTTAGTGCTCTTCTTTGCTTCCAATCTTTGTTCACAAATAGGAACGTTGCAATAAAAATGTTAACAATAAAGCAGAAACTTAATAAAAACTAAATTACAAGGAAAATTTAGTTTTTCGGATACAATTTATTTCGATTTTAAAAAAGCCTTCGAATCAGTTATCCACAGTAAGCTTCTCTTCAAGATTGACTGTTGTGGTATTTCTGGTAAGATTAAAGACTGGATTTCAGCCTTCCTTCGAAACAGGTCCCAGCGGGTACAAATTGACAACTGTTTCTCTTCTTGGATTCCTATTCCATGTGGAGTTCCGCAGGGTTCGGTTCTGGGGCCTCTCCTGTTTGTGATCTACATTAATGATTTAATTTTTGATAACCCAAATATTTTTGGCTTCAAATTCGCTGATGACCTAAAGGTCGGTGGAGAGAACCTGACTGGGAGTAAATCCCAGGATCTTGACTCACAGATCCGATATGTTGGTGAATGGTCAGACTGCTGGCAGCTCCCTATCGCAATTTCAAAATGCCATTCTTTCCATGTCGGAAACATGAATCCTTGCGCCCATTACATACTTAAACAGATGCCTCTTCCCCAAGTTGAGGAAGTGCGAGACTTGGGAGTTTGGTTCTCTGGAAACTTAAAATCCTCAGTCCATTGCCAAAAGGTGTGCACCTCGGCTTATCGCCGATCTGCTTTAATTAAACGGTGCTTCACTTCTGGCAGTTGTACGACTTTGGCGTGGGCATTTAAGGTTTTTGTGCGGCCAGTCTTGGAGTACGCTACCCCTGTTTGGTCGCCATATTTGTTGCAGGACATCGATGCTGTGGAAGCGGTTCAGAGACGCTTCACTAAGTGCCTCCCAGGTTTACGCGACTTTCCTTATGAGATGCGCCTCGAGAGGCTGGGTCTTGAGTTATTGGAGTTGCGCAGATTGAGGTTCGATCTTGTTTTAGTTTTTCGGATTTTGCATAACCTCATCGATGTTGATCTTCCGCTTTTTGATTTTGCCCCTGGCTTAAATGTAACTAGAGGACATAATTGGAAATTGGCTGTTCCAGCGTGTCGCACAGATTGCCGTAGGCATTTTTTTTCTGTACGAGTGGTTCCTGTCTGGAATGCTCTTCGTGGGGAAACTGTAAATGCTAGTTCTATCCCATCTTTTCGTCGAATGCTTATGAAGGAACCCCTCCAACGTTTTCTCAGACGTCCACTGCCCTGATCTGCCCTAATTTCTCACCCGGAACGGTGTAAGAGGCTCACCACCCTGCCGTCTCCGTCCACCCTTGGTGGAGAAAGTTATATATAAAAAGGGATAAACGAATGGAACAATAATTTCAAAGAATAATTCTACAAATTTCAGTTTTTGGTTCGCAATTTTGACACCAATATCTTGAATTTGTAAAAAAAGATAAATTAGATTTTCTTTGTAAATATTTATTTGGAATATTACTCCTAATCAATTTGTGAATAATCTGATGAACAGTTTCGAAGTTACAAGCCAGATTCTCTTTATTTGGATAACGTCATCTTACATTTTCTTAAAAACTTGAAAATGGCCTTATTTTTTAATATTTTTTAATATTCTTCATATGTGTAAGCAGGTTGTGCTCAGTCTGATGGTCGATTTAGAAGTTAGAAACCAAAAGATTATTTAGCATCATTTTGGATTTTTAACACCTTGTATAAAACCAACAACTATGTGTTTCAAGATATTTCAAGGAATATGTTTATTGATATTTTTCAAGTAATTTCGTGGGTTTGGACTAAAGCTGCTATAAACTGATTTGTGATGCCATTTGGAGTATTATTTTGAATTTCCAAAAAAGTCGAAGATGCGCTTTTCTGATTAATATTGTTTGCTGAATATCTGTAAACATTTAAGTTCGAATTTTAAAGTTATTACATCAGAATATATATATATATATATTCTGATGTAATAACTTTTAAATTCGAACTATATATATGTTTAAAATTAACAGCGAACCATAATTTGCTTTTAAAGTCTTCAAGTTGTGCCTAGCAGGTTCCTTGCATGTTCCCAGAGTCTCCCAGACGTTTCCACTGTCGTAAACACGCATGAAATATTGATGATAACATTTTTTACCAAACCTCATTCACGTTGCTGATCATCTGATGAATTCAATGTCTAGTACTCATCATGCTGTTGGCAGCAAACTATTTTGTGGTGTACTGTGCTCCCATAGGCACGAAACATTTGATCTATTCCTTTCTAAAATTGAACAGAACTTATTTGGAAAGACATGATGTAGTTTGATGAGGTTGGGTGTTAACATTCCCAGAAAGTGTATGGTAATTTCGTCGGATATGGATTAAGTAGGCTTGGCGGATTTAGTTCGTAACACACTATGTAAATAAGAATAGGTAACGGGTGCAAATTGCGCTTATTTTGAGGGATTTTCGAAACCACGTACCGCGGTTATTTATAATTAAAAAAAAAGACTGTAAGCCTCCATTGGTAGGCCCCAACTATACTCTCTCCAGTCGCCTCAAAAACAAAGACAGAATTTCATCAATTTTAATTCATTTTTTGAGATGGGTCAGGATTCCAATCTTGAAAGGTGCTGACCGATCAATCTGGGTAGGTGCTGTTCATTAGAACAAATATTATTGCACCAAAATGGTAATTTATTTATTTATTTACATTTGATCCTTTAAGTTGATCCAGTCTTGACAGGGATGAAGAAGAATTCATCAAATGAAGAACAATTTTGTGTCTAAAAAGTCCTTTTAGACACGAAAAGATTTTTTGCCCAGTATAAGCATTCTTTTTCAGAACTGCGATAAGTGTATCTTTAGATCACAATACTTAAATCTAAGTTTAAATAGATTAATATTCGTTGGTGTCAATTATCCACTCAAGTAAGTGACAATTCGACATGTGAAGAAGTGCCACCAGGTATATAACATTCACAACTTACTTGAAAAAGTGGTCTCTAGTATGGCGACAAATAATCAAATGCCAGCTTAACTTCATCGCATGATTTTCGGCACTATAGTTTGTTCCACATTATGTTTTCAGAAAACTGACTGGATGACGACTCGTTTCCTTGCACTAAGAGTGCAAAAACATCTGGATAGAACACTTGTATATGCAACATAGTTACTGTTAGAGTTTACGAATGGGATGTTTACGGATTTTTTGCACTCGTAGTGGAAGAAAACGTGGCATCATACAGCCAGTTTTCTGAAAGCATAATGTGGAACAAAGTATAGTTCAGAACCATGACCAATCCTAGAAGGTTAAGACGTTTTAAGAGTATTTGGGCTGACATTTTTAACCTACCAAAAAGCTAATACGATGCATCGTATTTCTTTACTCTTATTGTACAGTGATAAGGCTTGTTTCTCACATATTCCAGTTAGCTACCCAGATTAAAAAAATAAGGCAACGTATTTCAACTAAGGATAGAAATAAGTTATGGTTTCACCTCACTGGCAGATTTATATTTACTATTAGAATATCGACACTTCAACATTACATTATAGGGAGGTAAGTCATCCTCGAGCTTGATTGCCAGAACGTCTCAATAGCAGCCTAATGGTATGTTGTGCCCACTTAAGTTAAGCACGCGTGCATCAGTCGTATATATATATATATATATATACGTATACACGAGTTTGAAAGATCTATAATGTATTATGTTGGTTTGCAGTAGTTTCATTTCAACACGGTATGTAGACTGATTACTTCTATTATGAAATGTAATAGGTTCCAACCATGACATTACAAAATAAAGTCCTTTTCCCCGAACGCTTAAGTTCCATTACTAATGTAATTATTGATATTGACGTGAACTGACCTACTTTTTCGGAGAAGTCTTTAAAACTAGTCAGGAACGTGCATCCAACTTAACCCAAATCTGTTGGACTATTGATTCTGTTGACCCAATCAAAAAAAAAAAACAGCAATAGATGAGTCAACAGAGCATCTGTGTTAAAATCTCAACTTTGAGAGGTTAAAACCCTGTTACAATCTACATACAATTAAATAAAATTTAAATGATAATGCCGGGCGAAAATGTCACTACTAATAATGGTTGATCCAAGCAATAGCGCTGAAAAGGACAACGAATTTTGGCCGAAACTCGACAGTCCATCCGAATAATGATAAACAAGCGACCCATTAACGTAACCAGACTGGCTTTCTTGGTATCACAATCGATGATACGTTCTGTTAGATTTTTAAAAGCTTAAAAATGTCACACTTTTTACTTCTTATTCTTGTTTCAAAACTTACCAAATAAATGACGGAGGCCTACGACAGACATCAAATTAATGTTGGTCACATTGGTTGGGTTGCATTTTCGTAGTCTGGGTGGTAGCCAAACGAACGGTTGGATTGGAATACATTTTGTCACTGCTTGAAAACCCCATCTGTATTGCAAAGCTTGAATCTACCATAAATCAATCAATTAAAAAAGCATGAAATTATGCTTTTTAATTATCGATCTAGCGCACACCATTCTAAATTTTGAATCCTGCATAGTCAAGGAATTCCGATGAAGCACACACCGTGCTGATGGTAATGAAGCAACCTTAAAATAAACTGCAAATTAAAATATTGTTGTATCTCTATAACTATAGCTACTTCGACATAACTATAAAAAATAATAATATTTGATCATCATATTTAATTAGTACAGAAAGGATGGCAACCGTAAAAAAAAAAGGATTCATTGCAACGAGTAAAAGCAAATGTGCGTGGCTAACTCTTCATGCCGTGTTGCATGAATGAATAGGTTTACAGTCTGACGTAATTGCAGTTGTTGCTTACAAAATTAAAACGGCAATTAAAAAACAAGCCTAAAATTCTTAGACCATTACGACTATGTAAATCCTATCTTCACTCAAGCTAACAACCTTTGACATTAAATTATGATGGTTGCAAGTTTTCAATTTAGCATGGTGATTTTTGCAGAGGTGTGCAATCAGGTTGTCATCAGAGGCAGTGCTGGACATTTGTAAGTGATGGCATCATCAACCTTTTAAATCTCTAAATAATTGTTTAAAACTATCATTACGTATGATTGTTTGGCTTGTAGTTAAATGCTTTATTACTATTTATTTTTAATCTAAGAAAGATACTTTGCAATAACTGTCATAAACAGCGTAATAGACTATTTACGGTCCTTATGTAAGCCTCAGCATGAACTTCCATGTTAAACGTCAAACTTTGAACTCCTATAGTCTCGCCCAGAATTGACATAGACCAACGAAATTCGGTATTTGGGGTCGTGTCGTAACTATTTCACCACACTACAAATTTTAATGACAACAATCAAACCGTTCGGCGTCCACAGCATAGCCATTTCTTGTTGTTGTTGTTGTTGTTGTTGTTGTTGTTGTTGTTGTTGGGACTCTTTGTCCTCACCTGGAGATCGAACCACAGAACCGATTTTCAAGTTGTATAGCTTAAAACGTAGGTATGGACAAGGCCTAGGGCCTTTCGCAGGCTATTTTAACGTAACTACAATATTCTTGACACGGAAAGCCAAATGGGCTAAAACTTTTGCTCCCACCTACAGATCGAACCAATGAACCGATTTTCAATTTGTGTAGCTTAAAATGAAGATATTAACTCCGACCAGGGCCTTTTGAAGCCGATTTTGATGTGACTGCAGTATTCTCGTCGGCAGAGCAATTATTATTGCAGAGCACTGGGCAGAAATCATTAATGTTGCTGTTGGGACTCTTTGTCTTCGCCTGAAGATCGAACCACAGAACCGATTTTCAAGTTATATAGCTTAAAACGTAGGTATGGACAAGGCCTAGGGCCTTTCGCATTTTAGTTTAATGTAACTACATTATTCTTGACACGGAAAGCCAAATGGGTTAGAACTTTTGCTCTCACCTAGAGATCAAACCAATGAACCAATTTTCAATTTGTACAGCTCAAAATGTAAGTATTAACACCGATTAGGGCCTTTTGAACACGATTTTGATGTTACTGCAGTATTCGCATCGGCAGACCAATTATTATTGTAGAGCACTGGGCAGAAATCATTAAGTGGAGTAAAAAATTTTTGCAGAAATTTTGCAGAAAACATAAATTTGGTACACAAGTCTTTCTTAACAGTAAAAATCGAACCAGCCATGGACCCCAATGAAATACCCAAAGTGCCATCAGTACCCCCCCTCCCGCCCCAGAACCTCCTCGTGATGCCTCCCAGGGGTTCGGGTAACAAATTTTTATAGATCAAGCTAAAAACATGAAATTGGGTGCAAAA
>JAHWFP010228380.1:0-12976 GCA_023313725.1 Lithobius niger
GTTGGGAGCTTAAAGCTCATGAATAGCTAAAGTGAGGTGAGTATTTTAGGATAGAAAAAACCACTTTTACTTCTAAAACTGTTGTTTGGTCTCCTATGGGGACTACTGCTTTGGTGATATGCCGCCAGATGTCGCTACGTTACTGGGCAGACTTCTCCTGCCACGACTTGGCGGGAAGTCCGCCCCATCGCTTCATTTCGTCTTTGTTCTCCTTCCAGAGCGTACATTTCATTGCCATGTGTGCCATTTGCGTGTATTCTTTGCTGCTTCAAGATGGATGCCCCTCCTGATTCTCCACGTTCTCCAAGCCTCTAACGTTGTAAATGTCCTGGCTTCGTTTCGGGTCAAGTTCACCTCGATTCTCATTTAGTTTGCCAACGCCACCATTCCTGCAACTATTATACAAAGTCGTGCGCCATTTGTAAAACAATCAACAAGGATACTTGGGCGTTAATAGAGATTAACCAGCAGAAGTCGTGGATTTGTTCTGTTCAAAAGTCTCGCAAACGGGATAAGGATCTTCTCGCTGCTTGTGCTGCAAAGAAAGGTGGTCCTTCACCTGCTACAAAATCACTACATCGTTCACCGTCCTCCAAGATCCCATCAGCTACGCTGCCTAAGAAAGGTGCTCCTTTATAAGCTAACCACCACAACGTTCGCCATCCTCCGAGATTCCGTCAGCTTCGCTCCCATCGACGTCGCGCCAGAAACTTAAACAAACGAAAGGCCTCCCAACAAAAAATCAGCACCTTCGACTCCTTCGCCTGCCGATACTCAATCCATTGCCCCTTCGGATCCTTCTGCCACGATTCCAGTTCAGGACCCTCCAATTCATCCAACAACCGTCGTTCTGCCACGTCTGTCTCCTGCGCAATTTCGGTCCTTACTACGGATGCTCCTCCTTCGCTTTTTCGTGAAGACAGAAACATCGTTTCCAGACCAGCGTCTTCCAGGTCCCTGCTAGACTCCGTTGCGACCTCACGCACAGCCATATGTCATGGTCTTCAGATTTCACTTGACAACCTCGCCCATTTGGACTTGAACATTACGGTGGTGCTTTCTGCAGTTTGCACCCTCTCTGCAGAAATTGTTACCCTTCGTGCAACGAACACCACTCTGTCTACTATGGAAACAACTCACCTTAGACAACAAGTCTTTAAGCAGCGGGTCAAGTTAATCCTGGCCAACTCCAAGATTCTGTTTATTTCCTGGTGCTCACCGTTGCTCCTTGTCCACGACTCTCAGGATTCCGTATGGGCGTTTCCCTATTAAGGCGAAACTACTTCGTAACGCCCCACATCAACCCCATGATCCTCGCCACGCTGTTCCAACAACTCCGTCCTCTCCTCTGGACACGACTTCGCACAAGTCTCCCATACCTTTCGGTATCACGCTGAAACCTAGTGCTGCACCCTCCCCTTCGTCAGGACCTAAACCGACTAAAACAGCGACTATGGCTAAAGACTCTCTGGTTCCAGTCGATCTGGTGGTATGTGGTTGGGCCTCAGCATCTGCTTCTCCTTCGTTCAAAACCTTCAGAGCATATTCCGTTTCGCAGTATGACGAAGCCGCGTAGTTCATCCCCGTCTTTCCAGGCATCGTGCACCATGCCGTGCATGAGCCGAAGGGGTTATAATAAGTACGGGTTAACTACCATTAAGTGGTCAGGAGGAGGAAGGGGCCTGGACTCACTTATACCAACCCTGTGCTAAGGAAACGTGGCGTCAAAACAGAAGTAGTGCATCAGAAAAGCTAAAGTACCCTTCATGGAACCGGGGGGAAGATGCTGTAGTCTTTTTACGAATTTGCGAAGTATCGCTGGGGTTAAGTGTCGTCTGAAAAGAGCCACAAAGGTGCTAGTGACGGCCAATTTGGAAAGTTAGTTCCAGGCTGGAACAACTCGCGCAGAAAAGTTGACTCTACGAGATTGCGATTTGAACTGCGGATGCATTAACTGCAGGAACGACCGTGTGCAGTTGTGACCGGACAGGCTCCGAAAAAAGGAAGGTCAGCACCCAGCATGCCACGTAGAATACGGTATGTCAAGATGAGATCAGTTTTCAGTCCGCACAGTTCCAAGGAGTCGAGAGTGAGGGTAGTTAAGCACTTAAAATAGGGAAAATTCTCCATGCCCTGGAGACGCTTTGTAAAGTGTCGTTGGACTAATTCGATCAGGTCAATGTCTTACAACAGCGAGGGGTACCAGACCGGGGTTGCGTATTCCAGAAGAGGCCTGACAAAGACCTTAAAACCCAAAGCTTTTAGTCACGGCTGCCCGAAGTAAAACATTAGTTAACAATAAGGCGACGGAAGGCTGCAGCGGTAATCTTGCATGTAGGGAAGGCTTGAGGTTGGAGGTGAACCAGATGCCGAGATCCTGAATTTCGTCAGTTTTGAGAAGCATGTGGTTGTTTAAAAAGTATGAAAAGTTTTTTGTTTGAAGGTCCAATGTGGAAGGTCTGGCATTTGGTTTCAGATAGGGACATTTCCAAGCAGATGCCCAGCTCAAGATACAGTTAGTTTCTTGTAAAGATACCACATCAGAAGCAGCAATAATCTCTTGAGTTGATTTTCAGGTCATTGACGAATTTGTAGCCTAGAACCATGTTGGAATTGCAGCTCAAATAATTCAAAAAAATTACAAAAGGTAGGGGACTAAGGACGGAGTCCTGTGGTACCCCACTGGTGGTTTTCACGGAGGAAGAAAGAGTTTGACACCGCGACGCGTTGGGGAATGTTTGAAAGAAAGCACGCAATCCTTGATGATGATTTACTGACTCGAAAGCTTTTTGGAAGTCGAAGCAGATCACGTCCGTATTAATTACCAGGTCGAGTGCACAGGTCCAAGAGTCAAGGGCTAACAACAGTTGGTACGTAGAAGATCGTCCCGAAAGAAAGCCGAATTGATCCGGCTTTAAGAGGTTTAATTTTAATAGAGGGTTACCTTACGCATCCACCCATAATTTCTTCTTGTTGCCCTTTGCAGTTTCATCATTTCCCACTGAGCTGAGGAGCCGGAACCACGTTTCTTCTACCAATTTCTAAAACGACCACAAACGCGTCGTGCGGAACTCTTCAACATCATCTTGGGCTACCTCCTTTTACTATGTAACATGATGACTTTGCATCTTCACTTAGGCCCTTTGCCTTCTCCTTCTTCTCTGAACTGTAGCAACCTACTATCAAGTTCGGGCAAAGACTTAGCATGTTCCTTCTTCGTATGTATGTTATTATTCCAAAAAATAACTTACTTACAACCTTCACCTTGTTTCAAGGCTGCTTCATGCCGCAGGCTCCTTTCCAGACCTTAGTATTGTTACTTTCGGACGTTCCTCCCTTTGCCTCTGATCCGAGGCACCGGCTCCTCAGACACTGTTGAACTTGAAGACTCATTATTACTTACTCACTCCATCACGGCCCTGCCGTTCTGTTATTTTTTCCCTCTTTCGCATCATATTACAAACACCATGCTTATGTATGTGGATCTCTGCACCTCCGGTAGGCCATTCGTTCCCCCCCCCCTCCCCCCAATCTTTGCCAAACAGTGCTTCCCTCTGCTCTTCGTTCTGCAAACTCAGGCTGTTCCCACCTGTCATCCGTTCGACCGTTTAATGGATCACCACTATGGCTGCCCATCACCACCTTCGATGTCTCGTCTACACAAAAAAAAAAAAATGCCCGGCTTCGACTCTGCCACACCTTATCCTTGTGCCATGCACCTTTGTCACACCGACCATCAAGACATGTACGTCTCCTCCTGAAGATCTTCCAGCAACGGCATCCCTTCGCTTCGGGAATCTGAAGGCAATTCAGCTTGCCTGTTTAGAGCTACTGTCTGCTGCTCCGTCCCGTTCCATGACGACCTGTCGGCTGACGAACGGAAGTGTCGAGGCAAAATCCTTTCAGTCAAAACTGATTGCATCGGAGAGGTGTACACACCTCTCGTCTGCTGGTCGCACACTGCTCCGTTCCGTTCCGACGAATGACGTCAACGAATGGTCCAGTCCACATTGGTTCCATCGCTAATCGTTTCTCAGTCAGCTCCGCTGAGCTTTTAAATTTGATCACGTCCAAAATGTCAATGCAAATGTAGAAGAACTTGTACTGACCTTAAGTATGTAATTAAATAAACGTCGTAGTAAATTAGGAGTTCTTTACGCACTGGCATGATGACATTTTAGTCCAGAAGGCAACTGAAATAGGTTTGCTACTGTATTTAGTAGGAGAAAGGTGTTGTGTGCAGGCGCGTGGCAGACGACGATGGCCATCGACTGTGACGGCAAGCGTGTACACTTCTCCGATGCGATCAGTTTTGGACTGAAAGGATTCTGCCTCGACATTCCGACGTGTCCATCGCAGAACTGGACGGAGCAGTAAACACAGCTTCTTTAATTTACATTTAATTCAAACAGAAATTTAACTGCCTGCGACGTGACATGGTGGAACAGGACTGAACGGAGTAGAGTGCTACAAGCTTCAGTCAACGGACGTCATCGTCCGTCACGTGCCTGCGCACAACGCCTTTCCTCTACTAAATACAGATGCGAACCTATTGCCTTCTAAACTTACATGTCATCATACCCGAGCGTAAAGAATTAATACCTAATTTACTATTTCTATTTAATTACCTACTTAAGGTCAGTATAAGTCCTTCTTCATTTGCATTGCCAATTTGGGCGTGATCAAATTAAAAGCTCACTGAAGCCGACTGAAACGTTTAAGCGACAGAAGCAATTAGTGCTATAACGGTTATCCGTTTAAACGTTTAAACGAAAATTTGCGTGTATACGTTTTTCTATATTGCTAAACGATTAACCGAATCTGATTATTTGCCTCACAACAGCACAAAGTTTTATTTTAACAAACGTTATTTTGTGACTTTATTTGGTAGTTAACGTTAAAACTACCAGAATATTAGCTGCTTTCGCTGCATCCAACTTTGTCAGCTGCTGTAAACCTTGCACTTCCGGTTTTGGTAGTGAAATCGAAACCAGCTTCGGTTAGGCTTAAGTCGCGACGGGTTTTAACCGCGCTCACCGGAAACGTAGCGGGACACTGCAGAATGGATGAAATATCACCACGTAAGGCAATTAAACAATTAAAACTTTTTTTTAAACAACTGTCTACAAATTGTTCAAAACAACTAACCACTAAATGGTTAACAAAGCTAAATTCCAAAGCGTGCAGTCTGATCCGAGATCGTAAAACAATCACAAATGTGTGAGGATTTCCCGCAGTTCCTGCTTATTTAATTTTTTTTTATTTAGGCTATTGTTTAACATTTGTTTTATTTCAGAATAAATACGATTATAACGTGTGATTCGTGTTGCTTAATTTTTTTTAATTAAATTAGTAAAATGTAGTTATTGAATTTTATGTTGACATTTTTTTTTCTTAGTTTGTTGCGTTGGTGTTACTAACGTTAGATTTTTCACGGTTTTCGGTTAACCGAACGTTTAATTAGGTCGTTTAAACGTTTAGCAAATTACACGGAAACTGCTAGCACTAGAAGCAATGTGTGCTGGACCATCAGTCGTTGGAATGGAATGGAACGGAGCAGTGTGCTACAAACTTTAGTCTCCTATTCCCCTACTCCACCCGTAACATTTTATAACTTCACACAAACCAATGTGCGTTGTGTCAATAGACAACAGCGAACCCTTTATGCTTAGATGGAATACGCCTCACGGGATATGGTCCATAGACTGTGGGGAAGCCTGCTCGTAGATCTAGGGCACTCATCATGATAGCCCCACCACCGTTAGTGACGAGATCTACTGCAATGCTATAAAGTGCTGGTAATGCAATATTTCGTTGGCATATACGAACATCAAAATACCAGGTTTCTATTGCCTAACCGAAAATATACACTATCTGTACCCGCCCTCAATACCCAGGCTCGGTTAATCAGGGGCCCACATGGCCTGAAATATTTTCCCCCCAATTATAAGTTACGAGAACTATTCACCTTTTTTCACGCTTATTTTCACAATCTCACATGAAATAACAAATTTTTCGGCAAATTTTCGATAATCGCCAGTCCTGGAGATGTAATGGCTCAGGCGACTATCTTCGTCAGGCTTCACAACAACACAGTTTCACTACTTCGTAATGACCGTTCGTCTGCTTCGAATTTGGACCGCGGCCTCCGGATTTGTTGGGTACATTGTGAATTTGCAGCGCTACCTCTGGAATTCGTTGGTTTTGTCGCCCATTTTTCACGCAGCTGGCGATCGAGTTTTCCATGCATCAGAAACTGAATTCCAGGGTTTGAGGGGTCCCTGGATATTCATCAGCACAGTTTTCTCTCGGTTGTGGTGTTAAATAGCCAGGGAATCAAGACTTCTCAAATGGATAACATTTCTCGAATTTGAGACTTGGAGTGTTCTTGTTCCTTCGCAATTACCTCTCCGGGACTGCTGGCTATCGAAAATTTGCCGAAATATTTGTTATTTCGTGTGTGTTTATGAAAATAAGCGTAAAAAAGGGTGAATTTTCAATTCTCTTTCGCAGAATCCTCCTCACTGTGTTACAGATTGGGATCCCTTCCTTTACCGACGGCGCATTTTTGTTACCCCACCAGCTCATTAACGCAGTCATTTATTCAAATTATTGCATCACTTCCGCTCTACCCAACGCCCCCCTTACCTGCTCGCGTCCTCTCACTCTTTTTCATACGAGGCTACGCGGTTGGCGGCGAGTAGTTTTGTTTCGAGGCTGGTTGGAGAGTATGCAAATGACGACCGACGTGGCGTCGGAAAATGTGGGGTGAACGTACATGTGGCGGTCTGTCAGGCCGGCCGAGTGCGTCTGCACGTGGATGTAAGAGCGTTTAGACTGTAGTTTACGACGAATTAGCAGGTTCGTAGAGTTTATTTGTTCTTTTTTTTTCCGTGACGAATTTGAGAATGACGAAGTCGGAGTCGGTAATTGACCGAACCGGCAGAAGTGCGTGGAGATTTAGTGAAAAAAGGTTGGTCATGAAAATTGCACGTTGTGCAGAAAGAGTTTGTTGTTGGTTTTTTATAGCCAACGAAAATATAAATTACCTGTTTTTCATAACGTTTCCCTCTTTTTGAGCTTTTTTCCCCCTAGAAACTTGAAAGTTGGCTTCCCAGCCGGGCTTGTACTACTGCGTATGCGCAGGGATGGGCTGGCTACATATACTCGGCGCAGCCGTCCTGTGGCATCATTTCTCCTAGGCTGCTCACGTCAATGTGATCGCCTTGAGTTCCATCCTCTTCTTCGGGTTTGCTGGTCCTCAGGATCGGCAAACCTAGTCCTCCCATCGGATGCGTCCTTCTCATCCTCCATCCCAGCTCTTGGGACAGCCGGACTAAGGACAAGTCCATCCTCTCCTAGACCTAGGATACATCCGCCGTCCAAGGTGCCACATCGTCGGTCAGGATGCACTCCTTTACAACGGCCCTCAACAGTCAGACAGCCACTCAATCCGCTGTCCGCTATCTTCCCAGCACTGCTGTCCTCATTTCCTTTAGTAGCAACTAGGGGTTGCCTTTCGTAGGGGTCGATCCATCTCGGGACGCATCCCTTACATTTCGCAAGCACCATCCTCCAGTCAATCTTCCTCCTCACCTGGTGGCCCTGAGGTTTACGGACGTATGCATCCTCGTCCGCTCCCTTCTTTACCATCACCTGCTTCGAGTATTCCCCTCGGCTCCTCAGACAAGCTCTCGCCCACCTTTCATCCGCCATACTCCGTCCGCTTGGCAGCTCCGTTCCCAACTTTCCGGCGACCTTTTTGCATCCCTATCGCCTCACCTACTTGTTCATCCACTCATGGCGGTTCGTTGGGTCACGATTCTGCTCCTGCCACATTGTCTGTCCTCGTGGACCTGCTTTGTGATGAATCGCGGCCTTCACTTAACTTCGACATCCACTATACTATCTTAGGACGACAGTCACCGTATTTTTTTGTCTCTCTCAATGTCTCCTCCCGTTCTTCGTTCCCGCAAAATTTCAATCCCTGGAATTATTGCCTTGCCATCTACGCCGACAAAACAGCTAGGACGTGCATCCCTCAGTACATCCTGTACCATCACCCATACTCACTCCCGCAGTATCTTTTGCACGACCGTCATTACTCCACCCTGTGATCCGCATCCTCCGGACGGAACCAACACCAACATGCCATAATTCTTTAACTTACGGATAGATGCAGAGCTTGCTCTGTCCTTTTTCGCTTGTTTTCAATAAAAAAATAAATAAAAAAAAACAACTCGACTCATCATAATAAAAATTTACAAAGGACAGACAACAAATGAAAACAACTTCAGTCCGCCTAAGGACCGGGACACACCAATTGCATCACTCTGGTCCGTATCCTTCTATGCAATACGTGCTGTCTCATCTCTGACATGCTGCGTCCCTCTTCGGCAAACTTCATCCTAACACGATCACTCTTTCTATAGCATTCTCCAGCCTCTCCAAATTACTGGCACCCTTTATGAGAACACTAGCTTTCCATTTTTGCCATCCGCCTCAAATCTTCATCCTCTGAGGCGAATCTTCGTCCTCTGCCGCCCTATACGGATCACCCTCCACTTTTTCTCATCCAGGCCTCAAGCATGAAGCACATCGCACAAGGCCTACGTCCTTATCCTCCGTTCTCACCTACTGACAGTTTACCAACCCCTCTATGATCCGTTCCCACTCGTGAACAATATACAAAAAAAAAGAGGGGGGGGGAGAGGAGGGAAAAGGGATGCTGCAATATCACGTCCTCTACATCGTCCTCCATCCCATCCACACTACACCACAGCGCCGTATCCGCAAGTCACGCAATAATACTGCGTTCTACCACCAGACGCTACCATTGTTGTCCGCCTCGCTATTCAAACGTTGCGTGTTTAACGGTTTTCTGTGTCCGGTTTGTCGTTCAACATGTCCGACTCCCTCTTCGTCCGAGGATCCTCTGCCTAATGCTGAGCTTGAAGGAAGTTAATGTGCCTTCACCTAAGGCATGTAAATGCTTGGGTTTTTCCGAACATTCCACTACGTTTCATTTTGATCCGCATCCTTGCTGTCAGCGGCACAGACAGTGCGACGGACTTGAACGTAACTGCAGTATTTGTATCTCCATTTCGCCGAGCCGATGGACACTAATCCGAAAGAAACGGCTTTAATCCCGGGAAAGAATGCAACGGCGTTCCAAGTGTAACCAATCCTTCGTCACCAAGGAAAGCCACCAAACGTCCTACGTCACGTTCGCTGTCTACCGTTCATTCTCTAAAAGAATCCTACTCTTCCCAATACTGAGGCAATTCCCGCAATAGCAGGAACATCAGGAGTCAAGTCATCAGCCATCTCGTGCTCTGTCCACGTCCCCTCTCTAGACCTTTCAAACATTTTCTCCAGCAGATGCGCCGTCCCGTGCACGACCAACTCCGTTCCATACAATGTCAGTGCTTCGAACTGCCATAACGAGGGGCTTGCATTTTTCAGCCTGGGTGCAAGAACATCTTGACTTTAACTTGAAATTCCTTTCGGAATACTTAAATGGATTCGTAACGGAACTTAATTCTCTTCGATCCGCTCAGTCCGCCACATCCGCAGAAACTCTGCACTCAAAAAACGATCTTCTCCATGCTACGAACCAAACCTATTCTAAGGAACTTATCAACCAGCGTTATCGTTCCCTTCGCATAAATTATGCCTTGCTTCTCCGATTCCTGCCTCCCCTCCTTGGAGGGCCTATTACTGCGCTCGTTCTCGCACTCGCCGCCTTCGGCTTGCTCCATCCTCAACTACAACTGCCATCACGTCCTCATCCTGCGGATGCATCCTCTTCACCCTCCGTAGCCAAACTTCACCAAGAGGCTCCCACGACCTGTGAAAAAAACCCTCATTCGTGTCTTTCCAAAATTCCTAACTGCTTCGAACCTTTCGGTGAGGGTCCCGCTTCATCCGCCTCCTACGAAGGGACGGTGCAATCACGATCCTCGCCTATTTACTCAATCTCTCATCCTCACAATTCACCATGAATCAATCTCCGCTTTCTACCACAGTACCTGGCTTTCACCAACTTCGGTGTTGTAATCTGACAACATAAATTTGCTCCACCTTCTGTAATTACCACCTTCCACTCCTTACATCCGCTTCATCATAAGTCCAAGTATTCACAAACACTGTTTCCAATGTTTTCGCATTTACGATTCCTGTGCCTTCGATTCCCATCCTGCGGACGACGCTCATCCTTCAACTCTTCTGTACCAATTGCAACACCATCCGCCTGTCCGTCTCACATGGGAGCATCATCTTCCCAGCAAGGTAGGCGTTTTCGGTATTTATTTTTCTGATTACCTATCTTGTACCCCACGGTGTTCAGACCCCTGCTGCGGTGCCTCCTTCTGCTTCTTTACCAATACTAAATATGACATATTACTGCACTGCCCAACCTCACTTAGGATGTTACCTTCCGAAACAGCGGATCGCTCCTCGGTCCGCATATTGGTTCGGTTATTATTGAAACTGGTTCGGAACTCGGGGTTGTCTTCGCCAGGGACTAGTTCTCGGGGACGCCGGCTTGTACACGAGGGGACAACGAACCTAGCCCTCCTCCGGGTTACAAAGTCCGCTATAAAAAGACTAAATGCAGGGCCTGCACCTGCTTAATTTTAGTTTTTATTGCCTAACCGAAAATATACATTACGTAACTCCCACCCAGGCCTCACCTCTATAGTCTAGGTTCTGGGTGAGAAGAAATAATGCCATTGGACGGCTGCGCCGAGTTTATGTAGACAGCCCATCCCTGCGCAAGCATAGTATTACAAGCCCGGCCCGGCTGGGAAGCAACTTTCAAGTTTCTAGGGGAATAAAAAGCTCAAAAGGAGGGAAATGCTGTAAAAAAAACAGGTAATGTATATTTTCGGTTAGGCAATAAAATGACTAAAATTGCAGAGCCCGGACCTGCTTAATTCCCACCCAAGCATCCCCTCCATGAGCTAGGTTCTGGAAGGTGGAGAAATGATGCCAACAGCTCGCTGCGCCGGAGCTTATATAAGCAGACCTAGGCTGGGAAGACAACTTTCAAGATTCTAGGGGAAAATAAAAGCTCAAAGGGGAAACTGCTATTAAAACAGGTAATGTATATGGCTATAAAAACTAAAATTAAGCAGGTCAGGCCCTGCAATTTAGTCTTTTTGGGCGGTGCCAACCTTGGTTATGAGTGTGGTAGCGTTGATTGTGTGAGAAACGCTGGAATAACGCCTGGACATAATGAGCACGTGGCGTGCTGGGAGTTTAAGAGGCCATCGCGTGGATTGGGCTGGTCTAGAGTTGGGAAGTGTGCCACAACCATTTTTGATGATGCGAATGAAATTGCACCGAAATTGAGCGAGATGTTGGCTCAGGGAGTAATTGAAAGGGCGAAAAAAGGGACCGTCGGATTTACATCACCTATTTTTTCGGTGGCAAGGCTAGATGAATCGGTCAAAATAATTTTAAACCTGAAGGGCTTGAATGAGTTTGTAGTGTCCGGAAGTGCTATTTAGACACACTACCCAGGATAGTGGAACATTTAAGGCCAGGGTGGTGGATGGCCACCATCGATCTGTCTCACGCGTATTATGCAGTGACAATAAAAGGCGTTGCGCGACGGTTGTTAATGTTTTCCTGGCAGAGTTGCCTATACTGCTTTTGTGTGCTACCGTTCGGTTTAGCTTCAGTCCCGGGTATTGCGCCGCAGTGGGGTGTTGATTTTTGTTTACCTGGATGATTTTGCGGTGATAGGTCCGCCCATAGCCGGTGTGCGGCGGGACGTGCGGAAGGTCTTGGAAACCTTGCAGAAGTTAAGGTTTCTACTTGCCGGCTGAAAATATCACACTACCTGTAAATTTAATTGCATTCAGTTCCTGAGTGCTTGTTACCCTGGAGGATTCAAAACTCTCTCGATACGCCCAGCTGAACCGCCCATCTGCGCATGCGCCAGCACGTGCAGACCCTCCATAAATGGTATTACGGCATTAGCCAACCATCTCTTTTCCTCCAGCCTCCAGCTGCGACACACCGCCATTGTTACCCTCCCGCTTCGACGTTCGCCGAAAGACTCCGTTCGCCGAAAGATCCCTCCCTGATGTTTGCGTTCATTCTTCTTACGTATGCACGCTCGGTTGAGCACGTTCGCCGAACGTTCTTTCTTCCTCTTCTTTGCTGTATTCCACCATCTGACTTCACTTTCTTAAGCTCGTCGGAAAACCTTTGAAGATGATTCCTCATTGATGAACTGGTTCCCTTCACAGCACCTGACGGATACCCATGTTCGCCGAAAGTCTCTTTGCCTAGCTTGAAGTACAAGCCTTCCACCCGTGCCGATTCTACCTTTCGCCTAACGTAACCTTCGCCGAACACTACCTTCGGCGAAAGGGGAATAAAACCACCAGCCTTTGCTGACTGCCACGGGTCTCTCACCGCATAACAAGCCTTCACCGAACCCTCTGCTTTGCCATGGGCCTAACACATCTTTTGCTGCTCTAGCTACCTTTTTGATGATTGATCCATCTGAATTACAAGATGAGCCCAGCTGCTTTCCTTCATGATCGTCGCCAGTGGCGCCGTGGCTTAGTTGGTTAAAGCGCCTGTCTAGTACACAGGAGATCCTGAGTTCGAATCTCGGCGTTGCCTACTTGACATTTTTTAGAACTTTTTAAATAAAGCCCCTTCCTGGACCTTCTGGACAACGAACGGGGTCGATTCTTCCGTTGTTTTCCATTTTCGTCATCGTTCCCATCTTCCGCATGGCATTGCGCGTCAGTTGGGTGATAAGTCTGTACTCCTGTCCGGTGCTTTTCAATTCTTGCAGGAGGTACAGATCTATGACAGGGTTTAGATTCGGGATTTGAATAACATCTCTGTAATGTGCGGTGCAGTGGCAACCCGGACCACTGCACTGCGACTGAGGTTGGCGCTAATGACCACATTGTCGACGCACCATTAAGCTTCAATCCCCCCCCCCCCC
>JAHWFP010228388.1:0-10505 GCA_023313725.1 Lithobius niger
TACAGTCGTGTAATTTTTCCATTCTATAAATGTGTAATAAATCCGCTTTTGCAACGCTTAAAACGACTGCACAAAGTTCACGTTTTCAAGTAAAGATTTGGCCCATATCGCTCACATCTGCCCTAGTTAACATCAGTTTGTGAGAATGTTTAGAGATTTGATTGTCTTGGCGACGAGTGGTTATAATCTTTAAGTCTGTAACTCAAGTTAATTTCCCGTATTTATACGGCGTTTTGTCGAAGATTGTATAAGCACACTGTTCTGAAATTACACGTTAAACGTGGCTTTAAAGCACATCTAATGACCAAAAACCATGAACAAGGCAAATTTATCAAAAACGTAAACGTTAGCTAAGCCTGCGTAAAATAGTCTGAGAGAATTCAATACGTTCTCAATCACCAGTGAACAATGCTAAAAGTTAATGACACAAAATGACAACAGATGGCGCCACGGTATTATGCGATGTTTGTTTCGCATTCATGAACACGCAACGTTTTATGCTCGAAACGATAGCTTAACATCCACGTTTTCAGGTAAAAATCTGCCCCAGATTCCTCAAATTTGGCGTGGTTAACATCAATTGTGATAACAGATTTGGTCATCTTGGCCACAAGTGAGTTTGTAACTCAAAAGCCTTCCCGTAAAATTTACATTTGTAAGACGTATTGTCGAAGCACTGCTCTGGAATTACGCCGAAGACGTCACTTTAACGCGCATCTGCGGACTTTAGTAACGAGAATGATTAGTTACTAAATGAAAACCTTCATTGCAGTCTTTCCTTATTTTCGTAATGGTTTGCCTGGAAGATCAAACTACGATTCAGATAGCAATGCAGCCGGATGGTTTTGTGCTACTAAAGTATGTTGGCTTTGGTGCAGTCACGTGTTGAGCACTACCTGTGAATAGCCAGTAGCTTACCGGTACAGTACCTGTAAATAGTCAATTACTTACAGGTATAGTACCTGTAAATAGCCAGTTGTTTGCAGGTACTTTAGCTGTAAATAGCCACTTCCAACAAGAAAAGAAAGGAAGTACTTATAAATTGACGTTGGAGCCGAACATCATAAAGAGGCATCACTTAGAATTTATGTTACTTAAAAAATTATGTTAATTTAGTTTTTTGATGGGTTTTCTTATTTTAGAGGTAGAGCATTACATTTTGCTGTCTCCGCTTCAACTTTTTTGAATTAGTATCACTGGATTTTATTAAATAAATAAAATTAAATCTTTTGTAACTGGGCTCGTAAAAGACCTTGGTCTTCAACCCACTATCAATGTATTTTGTTTTAATTGTGTTTTAAATAGAGCCCGTCTTCTTCTTCTTCTTCTTTAATTACGGTACTGGTTTCTATGTTGTAAATCCATTGCTTTATTGTCATGCTTCAATCAAATGCAACAATTTATAGGACAAAAACAAAATTTAGATTCACAATGCTAAGAGTAGCTACTAAATTTAAATAACGTTCATCAAAGCGGACGGATATTCACGTTACTGCAGAGTTTACTGACAAATATAAAACATTGTCCTGAAAACAATTATTTTGTAATGCTTTTTTTTTACGAATAAAAAAAACACTTTTTACTTTATTCTGTGACTTTAGTTGCGATCATTTGGTTGCCAGAAACATACCAAGTCAATAGGGTGGTCATCTTACCCAAAATTCAGATGCTCAGACCCTTTGAGTGGGTGACCCAGTCGAAACCCAACTTGAATGAGCCAGCGTTAACCCGATACAATGCTGTTCGGTAGAAAGGACGCGACACTTGACACAAAAATGTACTAAGAGGAAGGACAACAACAAGAATTTGTATTGTTGCCTTTACCACACAAAAATTAGCGAGAAGGATTACGTAATCAGTGCTATTCCAGTAGTTAATAAGCTTTGTTTTGATTTAGAATATCACATGAACTTCCACTTTAGTTTACTCTAGGGTTAATCTTTGGTAGTTTGATTGACATCCAAGGGATTTTTAACCAAAACCCCAAGGGTTCCTTCCCCTCGATTTGCACAAGAGCATATCTCACCACTTTTGACTTTTCAAAATTCCTGGGGGTTTCTACAAAACTCATAGCTCACCTTTTTGCAACCCTAGAGTTTTTTCACCCAGGGAAAACGAAAACCCGGGACCATATCTCTCCACTGTTAAACCATTGACACTTCTAATGGAATGCGAAGAAATGAGTTATTTAGCCAGTGTGCTTAAAAACTGAATTGAAGAAACTTAATTCGGCGAAACACGGACATACACATGAGCAACCAAACCGTACCAGTGTTGCAAACGGTGCATTTAACACCAGCCGTGCGTAGCACGGGCTTCCTCCTGTTTACTAAATCATATCAAAAACCAAAACTGGTTAAAGGGGCTAAGTAGCAATGTTCAAGTTTTCATTTAACGTCCAAAGTATTATTCGGTGCTATTAAATTGGGGAATGTTTTGGTGTGTTGATATCACTCCTTTGAAGGGCCGAACCATTCGGAACTTGGCGGCCCCTTTAACCAGTTTTGGTTTTTGATATGATATCACTCCTTTTTTTTTTAATTGTGTATTGACTCAACTGCACTACCGTGCATATGTGTATTAAAATGCCACTTCAACAAGAAATTGGTTTTCAACAATTTGCTACTATCTTTTGCCTATAGGCCGAACCATTCTCAACTTAGTCACCTCTTTATAGGTTTTTGGTTTGGTTTGGTTTTAATTTTGTTGTAATTTGTTTTATATAGTTAAGGTTTCACTAATTTAAAGGTATAAAAGCAACGCTTATGCTGAACATCAGGAACCAGGCTTCACTTAAAACTTGTGTTAGTACCACAGATAACGCAGTTTTATCTTATTTCACTGATTTTAGGGATTTTCCTTTCATATGGAATGTTAGATCCTGCTGACTATGCTTTAACTCTTGAAATTTTTGCGTCTAACACTACCTGTTTGGCGTAAGATGTGTAAGATACCATTACACTGGCGTCGATCGACGTAAAATGGAATACGATAGAAGGTAATAAATCTATTTTCCCTGTAGTAATGAAAGATTACAAGGTAATTATTCAGGACAAAAGAAAGAAGTCAATCAACTTACGTCCACTTTAACTCATGTCGTTTTAGGACAAAGATGGATACTTGGACATTCAGGATGGGATGAGTTAGAACGCCAATGGGTACATGGTAGTTTCTGCGAAGTCGATATAGCATCAACCAAACCCCCTGCCTGTTTCTAGGTCCCCATTCAACTAGCTGAGTTTTCGTCTTCCGGTGCGCGCTCTTTTCAACCAATGATAGGAAAGCTGTCCTAAGAGCGACGTTGAAAATCAGTGATACGTCGATCAGTGAGTGATTAGTGGATTCTCAAAGTGCTTCAACTCTTATGTTGATCAGGTGGTTTGAGATAAAGCGACTTGAAAGTGGCTTTAGATGGTTAAAACGTTTAAAATTTCAATTTCTTAATTTTTCCTTCTTCAGCTATTGTTTTCAAGTAACTTATTAATCATAATGAACATTTTACCCTGCCCCTGCCTTGGGTAGAATTTCACCTAAACTTTTGAAGAGTATTTACCTCGGGTTTTTTTTTCTCCGAAGCATAGCTCACACATCATTTTCCCCTGGGATATGAAACGGTGGAATACTTTCCCCAGGTATTTTTACTTTATACTTCCCTAAAGGTTCAGCACAAAACCCCAAGGGTTCTACCACTTCGACTTTTCCCTCCCCTTCTGTTTCTTCCCCTGACCACAGCTCATCTTTTTGAAATCTCAGGGTTTTTTTTACCCAGAGGAAATGAAAACCCCGGACCACATCTCTCCACTGTAACCGAAGTGGACACCAACCCCCACCCCTCACCTCAAAGTTAAATCACAAGTATTTTTGCACTTGAATATTTTCATACATTTGTTTATTCCTAACAATATCTGATTACTTTGTCAACCACCATCATCATCATCATTATAATTTTAGTTGTTTTCGTCAGGTAACATCTGCGAATCATAATACGAATTTTGCTCCTCTGTGTTTCCCATATGTATTCTCTTAATTCATTCAGTTATTTTTTTTCTATGTTCTGGATGTTTTCACATAGAGTAGCATTTTTTGCAGTTTTGTTTCTTGTTTCTAGTTCCCTGATGTTGTTAGCAAGGGTTTCTTTTTGACATTGTTCGTTAGCAAGTTTGGCTCTTAAAATGTGTTCGTCTTTGCTAGGTTTTTCAAGAAACGAGTTTGTTTGCGCAATGAAGTAACCAACTGCCCAACAATAGGAAATTACCGACGATAAAAATGCAAAGAAATAAAAGGCCAAATAGGCGGGGTGGCAACGAAAGCAACCGAACTACGTATACCTAACAGTAACTTAAAAGCTTAAAAACTTAAAACGCCAAGAAGTCGGGACGGCGACGAAATCAGCCGCACAAAACTACTGCACAAGCAACTATACGATGTGTTAACCAATGAAAACAACAAACGAAACAAATAACAAAATAACTTCAACAACGCTTTTTTTTCTGCAGATTCTGCCATTTCCAGAGTCGTCTTGTTATTCAACGCTTTCTTCTCTCTAGTAATTAATGCGATTTCAGCAGTTGTCTTCATCAGCGTCCTTTTCACAGAATAGTTGGACGATAGGAGGCAACGAAAGCAACCGAAAAGTGCTTAAAGTGATTGTTAGATTCTTACTTCTTCTTACTGTTGTGGTTTTTGCCTCATCATTGTTTTGTTTTCACTGACTGAGGTCTTATTGTTGCCGACCACTTTGCAAGGTAGTAATGGTAAACCTCGTGCTCCGCAGTGATTGTTTCTGTCCACTTAGAAACAATTCAGCTCAGCTGTAAAGGCCCGTATCGACGAAATAAATAACCCATTCTTTCGTTTTCAGCTGCCGTTTTGAGGTCCTCGAAATTAACAACTCAGCTTAGTTCGATTTAAAACTATCCGTTTAGTTGAATCACGGTTTCTTTCATTTTACCCATCAACAATCAACGGTTTAGACGATAGTTTTAAGTCCATAGCATGTGCACCAAGAATTGTTAGACACCGTAGCAAAGACATAACAAGTGGCAAGTGTACTTTAAGCTAGGTTAGTTGATAGTTTCTAAGTTTGTATAGACGGAGCGCATGACTCAAGGTCTCTAGGCTCTAGTAGATAAATAAATAAATAAATAAATAAATAAATAGGACATAAGACGTGCACGAAGAATGAAACCAATTAAAGTGATAGTTATAGATTCTCACTGTTTGGGCCTTTTTCGTTTCTAATTTAGTCGCCGTTTCTTTTCGGCCGTCATCCAAAATTATTATGTAGATGCTTCTAAATTGGTCTGTTTGAAATAACATTACATGCATTTGCATACTGTATTATTTTTTCGTTGTGTGGGATGGTCACGGACGGTGGGTCACATTTTGTTCTGTATCGAGTAGGTCAAGTGGGTCGAAAGTAAGGGCTCGAATGGATCAGTCAGGTGGGTCATGGGTGGGAAAAAGTGAGCCACTTCTATCTCTGGTGTCGTTTGTTGTATACTTTCGAATTATATAAACCACTTTGTCATGCTAGGCGATTTGAAGCTTCAAATGGTAGCATTCCAGTCGCTAGTGCAAACGCCATGGTCGGGATGTTGAAGGGAATTCTTTCTAGCATATTGTTTGAAATATAGTGAAGGTGTATCGCTAATGGAATCCTTTTTTTTTACGATTGTGTGCCTTCGAGTGGTTAAAATGTCATAAGCAACTGTTATTATTTCGTTGAATTACATTGAAACAATAATGTTAATATCTCGTTTTTTAGTCTTCTGTACAGCCGTACCGGCTGAGAAGACTATTACAACGACTTTGTCCGTCCGTCCGTCGCTTTTTTCAACTTCGCAACGGTACCAGAAATTGACGACCACTATTTACAACGTTCGATTCAGTGTCAAAAGTTAGTTAAATAACATGGCATCGTTGCCTCCTTATAGCTAATAGACTTCTTCGACGTAACTAAATTAAATAATAACATTTCATCGTCGAATTGAAATCCTAAAGATTTGTGTTAATGCAGCCGTAAAAACAAAAACATTTTAGCTTCGTTTAAAAGAGTCTTGTCGCATTTAGAGGTCGACCGAATTTCGGTTTCGGTTTTGGTTTCGGCACCGAAACCGGCAAATTTTCGGTTTCGGTTTCGGTTCTGGTTTCGGCCATGCAGTTACAGATCAGTTTCGGTTTCGGGCGAAACCGGTTTGACTTGTTTCGGTTATGGTTTCGGTTTCGGTTTCGGCCGAATCCTATGCTGAAGTTTCGGTGAAGCCGAAACCAAGTTCTATCTCCCAGCAGTAGCCAGTTTCCGTAGACTAATGCAGCCTAGGAACGCACAGGGGGCGTCATCACAGATCCTACTTTCATCTGCCATGCCCACGCTAATCAATAATAAAAACAATTTTTTTTCAATCCAAATTCAGTCAAATTATGGCTTCGTTGCTCTAGAGGAAATTTATGCTTGTATTTCTCTTCACGTTTTCAAGCAAAGCTTATACTTATTCAATGAAGCCCTTTTCCAGTGCTCTGGACTTCCCAAGCCGACACGAATTAATGGTTATTTAATTGAAAAAAGACTATTGACCAAAAAAAAAATGCAACGAAAGTTTTGAAATCATTCCTCATGAACAGTTTTTTTTTTAATTCTGAAATATTTTTTTGGAGGGGAGGGATTTGGAGGGAAGCACATGGATTTGCTTAAGGTAGGGCGGGAAATGGGTAAACTGGGCTGTGCCTTCTAATCTAGACTTTGTCTACGAAATATCACACACTCATAGATTTTATAATTTTATCCGTACTTTTGTTTAATTATTAAAACTGATATTATTCAGGTTAAGTTCTGTTTCCGGTTTCGGTAGTGGTTTCGGTTTCGGCCGAAACTGGTGTACTGGTTTCGGTAGAGGTTTCGGTTTCGGCCGAAACTCAATTGCCAGTTTCGGTAATGAATTCGGTTTCGGCCGAAATTAAATAACTGGTTTCGGTAGTAGTTTCAGTTTCGGCCGAAAGTGAAAAACTTGGTTTCGGTCGACCACTAGTCGCATTGTTGCATGAATGAATATGCTTACGATCGAACCAAATTCTCCATCAGGCCTATCTGCTACTTACGAAACTGAAACTGCCGTTAAAAAAATTAGGCCTAAAAAATGAAAATTAGATCTAAAATCACGTTACCATGGCAACGTCAATAGTTGCTACGAGTCGCTGCTGCAGCGTTTCTCTTGTCACTTCCCTACAGCCATTGATCTATATTAAGCTACGTTGTGCATTACGTTGTAACACTGTAATTGTGTACGCGGAGGCATACCGTGTTGCAAAAATGAATAGGCTTACTGTATACAATCCAAATTTCCGTTAGTTGCTACTTACGAAATTAAAGTTGTAAATTAGGCCAAAACGCTGACAATTATGCCTAAAACGTAAAATTAGCTTAAAAGCTGACACATTTGTAACAGGCAATTCTCATGGTTACTGTTTTTAGATTATATAATAGAGATAGCTGTTGTAGTGCATGATAGAGGTGCAAGATAGTCGCTGTAGCCCCTTGTTTTTTAAGGTCACCTGATTACCAACAGCATGATGTATGTATGCTTCGTCAGAATTCCTTGACTATTCTGGATTCCTTAAATGTTCTGGATTACATTATGATTATTCTGGATTTCACGGAAAATGAAATATGGACAGTGAAAATGTCGGCTTCACTCTGGGCAGTCTTACACCTTAGTTTTAGCAGGGAATCGTGCGTTCAGTATCTCCAACAACCCACAGCGAATATCTCCCTACATGTTTTTCTACTATACTGCAACAAAAATGAACCTAGCTTTGGGTTAGGCCTCATCTTTGAGTTGTTTACAGAAACAACCGAGTTTAATTTATTTTATTTTCATTTTGTTTTTCTATTTTAAAACGCTTGTCAGACGAATGAGTAAATCACTTGGTATGGATGCACATTTACTGAATTGTCTGTTTCACTGACAGTTTTCCTCTCCTCTGTTGTTGAAAATTTCCCGTTTATTCAAATAAATCATGGCACAACTGGGAGGAACTTTAAAACTTTTCTTGACAACTAGCCATGAAAATAAAATTTTGCTTGAGACAGTGTTGGTTGACAGCTTGCCTGCCGGAGGTCGGGGCTGGGAATGGGATAAAAATTATTAATGCACGGTGATGACGTCACGTTAACTCATCCCAACGCTACAAGTGTAGCCGTTGCGATTAATCTGAAAACCCGCACACGTCACGGTGGATTAATTTTGATAACCCACAATTTTTTGATAATCTTACACTTTTTTCGGGGTCTACACGACCCCTGCTCCACAATGTGTGACATATAATGACCGAATTTGCAAACCTACCGTACACAGCACAAATATTGTGCTGGTTGAATTATTCAACCAGCACACCCCATTGCAACCAGCATAAACAGGCACATTTGCAACCTGCGACATTTTTCGTACTAACACGCACAAAAAAAAAACCTCGCGTACTATGCTAGTTCCACCCATGGAGGAATGGTCCAACCCGGCAACTTTTCGTTCCGACGGTACGAAAACTAGGTTACTGACAATTTCAGGTTTGGTTGGTTTGACGTTGACAGACGTCCGTTCAAGGAATGAAAAAAAAGTTCCTCACTAATAATTTGTCCTGGAATGTGCATTGATGCTATAGTCTTTATGTCACTGCCCTCAGGAGTTTGGCTGTGATTTCAAACACCTCTATATATACCCTTAATGGCGTCTTATCTGCATGGTACAATTATGTTCGTAAACGAAAAAAAAGTAGTAAAGGAATGGGCGGCCCAGAGCAAACCACATGGGCAAGTTTGCACTGGCCAGTTTGCACCAGACCAGTCCAGTTCAATTTATTCAACCACTCTTTTTTCGTTCGGTTGTGAAAATATCGACATTGCCAAATTAACGTACTGAATTTCGTGGTGTTTGAGCATCCTGGCCTGAATGACCCATCAATTCATTCTTGCTAACGCTTAAATCACAATCTTTGGAAATGTTGGCTTCATTGCTATGCAGCTCGATCGATTACTTTCTACAGGTGGTGGTGCACTGACTTCCAGCCGGCCGGATGATGTCATATGCCACAGACAACAAATACAATAGAAAAGAGTCGTATGACTAATCGATCCGCCCCTTGTTGCTGCCTTTGCAGTGGTGTCCATATTTCACTCTCCGTGAGTGTACAATGGGGAATGATAGATCAACAAATTCGAAACAGAGTAATTTCGTGTCTTTGGCTCCCAAGTCTGTTCTGCATGCCAGGGTCTATACAAGAAGCTCAAAACCCAGGCAACTAACACTAGTAGTCCTAGAGGAAGATACGTTAAGATTATACAATACAGGAAGTAGGGTGGAATAAAGTATTGCAGCCACCTAACCAAGGTTCATACAAGCATCACTGATATACACACCAACTAGATATTACATAAGCATTACAATACATATGAAGACCCATATACAGACCAACAGTACAATGTATGAACTTCTTGGCAGATAGCCACCAAGACAAGCCTGGTTAAGAGGGATTGCAAACCCTAAGGAACAAGGTCGGTGACGAACTCTACCCTTCAACCATATTTAACGTGACTATACAATATTGTTGTTGCTGTTAAGAATAATTTTGGTCTCACCTAGAGATTAAACCAATAAACCGATCTTCGATTTTTATAGCTTAATGTAGGTATTAAAAGGACCATGACACCTTCAATGCTATTTTAATGTGACTTCCAATATTTTTGCAGTCATTTTTATTGAATTAACTATCCCCTGGAGATTGAAACAATGGAGAGTTGGGTTGGTTTGGTTGATCAGTTGGTTGGTTTTGTCTTTCACCTTCATTTCGCAACAGAATCAATACCACTTGCTGATGAAATACACAAGTTCTCCCAACTTTTTAAAATTCTGCTAATAAATAATAGTAGAATGAGTAATAAGAACAGCCTAATACTATGTGTGTTGTGGAATCCCGAACAGTACCCCTACGACTATAACTGTAGATGAGAAATTCTATTGAAGCAGTACTTTTTTATAGGATACAAATTAGGACAACTGTTAGATATCTCGTTCGCCAAATCTCGTATATCTCCTTTGTCTCAAATCTCGGTCATTTGATTTTAAAAAAAGCTTTCATCTCAATTATCTCATATCGCAATACATCACAATTCTCATACATCACAAGTTTTCTCACAAGTTTTTTCATACATCACAATTCTAGTTATTTAATTTTCAAAAAAATCTAAAAACAAAGGTAATTGTATTAAAAACCGCTTAAGCGTATAAAATATAAAACTCTAAAGGAACAGATACAAGAAAAAGCCGTAGTAAGCCATCAGTGTCGCATTAATACGTGTAAAATAAGCTCCAACTTGTTATTTGGGACCCTGGAGATTTTTTACACGTATTAGTGGGACGCTGATGGCTTACATGTCTTTTTTTGTATCCTTGTCTTTAGGGCGTGAGATTTTTTAAAGCTTACATCCGTATTTTATATGCTTAAGCATTTTT